>LKTO01000379.1:0-51539 GCA_001399465.1 Hymenoscyphus scutula | reverse complement strand
ATATAATAAGATATATACTAGAGTAGATTTAGAAAACATTATTCTAGAAGGTAGATTATATACTATATATATAGTACTAGCTACTTAATAGAGTCTATATAGCTCTTATTACTTAGCCTTTTCTACTACTCTAAAAACTAAACTAATAACTCGTCTATATCGAGACTAGATACTACTATCTCTAAAGATATATAGAGAGATACTACGCTATCCTTTTAAAGACAACTTATAAAAAGTATATAACTAGAAGATTAATACTCTAAAGTTAAAAAACACCTTTAACCTTATTCTATAACTAGATAATAATAACTCTCTTCTTTTAATATAGGTCTAGATATATAAGTTTAATAAGAATAAGTATATTCTTAAGTTTAAAGCTTATATTTATATAAGAGAAGACCTTTAATAGATAGACTAGAAGACCTATACTACTACTTTAGCTATATAAACGTTCTATATAATAATAGCTATTATTATAGCCTATAACTTAGAGACTCGATTATACGATGTAATTAACGTCTATATAAATACTAGATTAGACTCGCTAATCTAGTATAAGTGTTCAAAAGGATATAAGTAAAGTAGATAGAAATATAAAGTAATTATAGTACTATATAGCCTTAGAGAATTAGTCTACCTTTAGTATAATAATATTATTAAAACTCTCGCTAAGTTTAACCTCTATCTAGTCTCTAGAGTCTATTACCTCTTCTTAAATAGCTAGCTTACTCTTATACTATATATAGATAATATAATTATTACTTATTCTAAGGAAAATTAATCTAAAGTTAATAAATTCAAGAAATAGCTACTTTCGAGATATTAAATATAATAGCTTAGTAAAGCTATATACTTTCTAGATATACGAATCATCTAGAATAGGCTTAGAAAAAAGCTCTAGTTGATTTAGAATAACTATATTTAAAGTCTTATAAGCTAGTTTAATATTATTATTATCTAAGTACTATAAATACTACTCTCTATAATAAAGCTAGTACTCTAGAAGAGTATAGCTTCTTCTTCTTAAATTACTAGCTATTAGTAAAAGGTTAAGAGTGTAAACTTTACTTCTTACTATATAAGACTAGATATCTATAGAGCTATTTTAAGACTCTTAGAATACCTAACTAATCTATTGTCTTAATACCTCTACGCTGTTAACTACTTACTATACTACTTAGTAGAAACGTACTATTTAGTAATTAAATTTAATAGTAACTTCTAAGGCGTGAATTCCTTTCTCTTCTAGAGCGATACTATATTCGCTAATAACGTCGAAACTCGGAAAAGCTCTATTAGATACTACTTTCAACTATATAGAGGTCTAATATACTATAAATTAATAAAATAATAATATATAACTACGTTAAGTATAGAGTTAGAGTTTAGAGCTCTTATTATAACTATAAAGAAGTTCTTATAGTAGATATACTTATTTAGCTATATTAAGCTATATATTTAGAATAATCTAAATATCTACTATAATAACTAATAAACTATTTATCTCTTATAAAGAGATACTCTAAAGCTTGATACTAAACTTAAGTATATCGACATTATCTAGAGCTAGCTTAGGCAAGAAGTATAGAAGAAGCGCGTTAATATAGACTAGGTGCCTACTACTAGTATAGTAGCTAATAGCTTTACAAAGAAGTTACTACCTTAAAAGCATGCTCTATTTATATAACAACTACACCTTACAGACATTAGTTAGTTAATACTCGGATCAGGTGACAGCTTTCGATAAAGACGCTGTCTCCTGGGGGGGGGTGTGTTATACTAGGTCTGCTTTCTTATTTGATCCACTTTCTTATTTGATCCACTTTCTTATTTAATCCACTTTCTTATTTGATCCACCTTCTTATTACACCTCTGTTATACAGGATCCTTATTCATTATACTTATTCATTATCTTATTCATTATCTTATTCATTATCTTAATAATCATCATTCACTCCTTATATATACACTTAGTTAGACTACTTACACAAATCAATCAATTCTCGATGACCTTTAGGACCTAATACCCTTTCAACCTAATAATTTCTCTATCTAAGTAATACTTTACTATATACGATTTGAGATTTAGAAGAGCTAAATATAATGTCTCTAAAAAATCTTATTCTCCGAATCGCGTTTTTTCTCTTTATTACAGTTCTATTCGTCGTGATTCTTTATATCTTATAGATACTATTCTTCGGTCTCGAGTTAGTTACGTTAGTGTCTTCGTGGCGAGTGAGATGGGTATAGGTGCGGGAAATCCGTGTGTACTGACTCAAGTTTTTTACGAATCGGATTGCTCTTATTGAGATTGAATTCCTTGTACCAGTACAGTAGTTCACGGTTGATTTTTTGGGAGGGGGGCTTGGATAACTTGATACTTGGAGCTTAGTGTTTACTTGTTATCTTTTCATCTTTTATATATGTGTTGAGAGCTCACTTGGGTGTTGATGGTTCACTTGGGTGTTGAAATTGATGGTGGAATGCTTCTATTTAATTATTAATTCTCAAATCGCCAAATCACCATATTGCCCCCTAACTATACCCCAGAACAAAAGAATCTTCAAACTCGGCAATATAGAGGAATGAGAGCCCTCGTTGTAATTTTCCTACACGTTTTTCTTCGTTATAGCTTTTCATCAATCTTTGGATCGGTTCTATCGTTTAAACTTATTGAGCGAGGAGAGGGAACTCGTCGCTTGGAGAACGGTGGAAGTGTTCTTGACGAAGGAGGAAGGGCTCTTGTAGTCGTGGAGCGGTCCTGGGCACTTTGGGGTTATTAGTTTTTGTTGTAGCTTTGTTTTTCGAATTGGTTTTGGTGGTTATAGAAAAATATAGAACATACAATTTGGACGACGTGTACTTAGTAAGGTTAGGAAGGCGATGAGTGCCGCCATGAAACTTAAGAGGAGACTTGGAAGTCCGAGGGCTAAGGCGATGATTGCTTCGGGGGTCATTCTGAGGGTTTTGTTAACTCTTTCTTAGTACTTTGAGGCGGTAAGTATCTAAGTATCTAAGTACTGAAGTACCTAAGTAGGCTGTGAAAATTTGAGATGTTACATACCTGTGAATAGAGGTTGTAGACGTGACCTGTATGTTTTAAATGAAGTAATTTCAGGTATGGGAATTGGTGAGAAGAGTTCTAAAGGGTATGGAAGAAAAAGATATCAAGCTTTAGAGATTCCTCGGAGAGCCCAGCTGTGAAACATGGATCTTTGCAGCCGACTAGCGTCCTCACCTAGGAAGTGATCCTATTGTATCGCAGAAGTCTCTCGCTGGGCAGAAATGCAAGTCAATTTTGACGCTGTTCGTCAACGATGGGCATGGATCAATGCGTGTAAGAGTGGGTCTCGTACGATCTAACAGCTTCAAAAAATGCTTACATAGAGTTCACGTGGATTAGATGTACTTTATGTACCTTCACGAGACTGTGTAGAATCAACCCGAAGGCAATTTTCTCTTCGGGTTTTTGCATGGACCAGGTAGAGGTTGTTTCTTTTTTAAATGCAAAGACTCTTTCTACTTTGTATATATATCTTTTTATTTACATTTCAATTACTTTCCTAGAAAAAAGATGGAATTTGTTTATGTCGTATTCTTTTGGAGCGTTGAATTCCCTTCCTTGGCGAATTCTTGCACCGCCTTTCCTTGGTGATAAGCAATTCACTGGCTCTTCCTGGTGGTGCTACCGGATATAGGAATGCCGTGGCCAAATTTGAGAGCCAATCAGCATGCATGAAATTTAGAAAGAATACAGGTATCCTGGCACTGGGAAAAAGTTACTGGAGTGTTTGGTGGGAGTCTTGTGGGGTGTTTCCAGCTACTAGGGGAGTGATATATTACTTCTGTTCCAGATGCCTGACTGCTGGGGTACTCGAGTACTCCATGTTCTTAAATTGTTGTACTAGTTTTTTAGACTCGGGATGTGAACATGTGGCGGTTCAAACGAGTAATCTTCCTTTTTTCCTTTTTTCTTTATGATTGAAAGCGCCTAGTTACAATTTTTTGTTATTATATCCGAGCTTCATTCCATTACAGACTCTTCATTCCTCTCATTTAACCTTCGCACTTTGTCTCCGGTGTAACGTGGTTTATCAGCGAGTCGATCACTAAAAATACATACAAAAAACGTCTGTGCAACCCTGGTAAAAATTTACAATTCTTAATAAAAATTAATAAAATTAAAAACTTTACTTTATTACATTGTATATAAGTAATAGTAGAAATCTCAGATACTAACTAATTATAACCGCTAAGTTATTAAAGAAATAATTTTTTTTTAATGAATACAGGGGTAATTTTAAGCGAATCGTTAGTTATAACTAGTAAAGGTCCTAAAATTTCAAAATTACTTATTTATATAGTAATAAAGTAAATTTTTTGATTTTATTAATTTTAATTAAGAATTGCTGATTTTTACTAGGGTTGCACAGACGTTTTTTGTATGTATTTTTAGTGATCGACTCGGTGATATGATCGACTCGCTGATAAACCACGTTATTTTATTTACTAATTGTAGTATTGTCTAATTATATTACTCTTTTGACAACCCAATAGTAAGTCAAGTAAATCCAAAAACTAAGGAAAAGTACCCAATAGTAGTATATGAAGCAATTAAGTTAATTGAATAAAGGTATTTAACTCGGTATTTTTAAAATATAGTGTTTCACATCAGTCACATATTTA
The DNA here is from genome assembly GCA_001399465.1 of Hymenoscyphus scutula. Lineage (NCBI taxonomy): Eukaryota > Fungi > Ascomycota > Leotiomycetes > Helotiales > Helotiaceae > Hymenoscyphus > Hymenoscyphus scutula. The sequence goes on along the minus strand of LKTO01000379.1, from coordinate 46,853 downwards.
GTTCCTTAAAAGCTTTTCTATTTATTCAAGTCCCAGCCGTTCAATCATACACTAAAAAAACTCACACACATTTCCCCACAACCGAAGGCGAAGGAGCCAGACACAAATTACCCTAGACAACCCCAAAAACACATTCTCCTTGCGCCTTTCCCTTTTGCGGACCCATTTTTATTCCGTTACAACATTTTATTATGCATCGAAACTTTCGTTACATCGCTGGCCAGGAGAGGAAACCCGACACTTGAGTGTTTTAATGGTGGAAGTGTTCGTGTCGTAGGAGAATGGCACCTTCTTGTTGTAAGGTGTCTGTGATCCTACGTAAGCCCCGCGGTGTTGATTGAAAAACTGGCAAAGGATAGGTTTTCGAAAAGGAGTCTAGCATAGAGCTTGGGCTTTTTGATATTCTGATGAATAAAGAAATCGTCTTGTTCGATTGGGCTTTATTGTGGGGTGAAAGAAAATAAACTTACTATGCGACCGGTGTCAATCGAGGAATGTCATAAAGGCAACAATTGCGGCCATTAAGCTCAGGAAAAACGTTGGTAGTCCAAGAGCTAAGGCGATAACAGCTTCAGGCGTCACTTTTGGCTCGTCAGTTTAATTAAATCAATGCCAAATCTCGAAGGGAAGTGTACTTTGTGATAGAAGATGTGGATGCGGGAAACTGCTAATAATGTGTACGTGCTCTTAAACTGGATTTCTCCTGCGAGGATGAGTGAGTGATATTAGTGTGTAACTCTATAGGTATGAACTGATAATTAAAATTGAAACTTATATTCCGCCTCTGACATTCTGTACAACTTGAACGTTGCGCCGTGGTTTCCTGGAATGAGGATAATAATCGGTTCCCCTGTCCCTGGGGAAGGCGTGCCATTTCTGCACGATCTTATGGCCAGACTCATCTGCAATAGGAAATGGCTGAGTAAAACTATAAGCTTATTTCCAAGAAAGGAAAGAGTTGAGCTGTCACGTGAGGTGCTATGTGGATGAGGCTGTACTAGTACACGAGATAAAGAAATCTTCTATGACTTACGGGCGATAACAAAAGCGGTCGAGGCTGACTGGGAAGCTCTCAGGCTGAGAACCTTTACACTAAGCGATTTTGATTTTTCGAGTCGATTCTTAGTAGTCTGTCTCTTGAGATTGTGAATAGACAAAGCTTCGAGGTTAAAATCCCATTTATAGACATCAAAGCGTCTAGTGCAAGATCTTATCAAAGAGATTCTTTTTCTATCAGCCCTACTTAAACTGGGTGGAGCTAATTTGCGCAAGTGTTTTGCTACATATTCGGGCGCCCTATCAAATCCGGGAATCGGCTCAATCCAGGCACCGATACCCACCACTCTGCAGCTGTGAGCTGAATTTATATGCAATGCTGACTCGAGAAAAGATTATCGGACCTTACGCGTCGTCCGAATCAACGAACTCGAGCGAACAGATCGAAGACATACCACCTGAGGAACTGGATCAATTATTGGACGATGAGGATGATTATGTGGTTCCAATGGCAGGTGAAGACTGCGTAAGAGGGGGCCAAATACACGAGTGGATGGAGCGCCAAACGTTTAGAGGTCCTCGAGTATGGTGTGCCCAAGACGAATGGCCAAATATGGAGAAGATTCGTTTTACCCTGGGACCAGATCATATGTCATTAGAGATCAAGGCGTTGGGAAAGGAATTGGCGAAGCGACTCAAGAAGGCACAACATTTGAACGCGTATTTTCGAGGCCCAAATGGATTATCTCTTTCAAATGCAATATACGACCAACTGTGGAGGGAGAACAGGGTGGGTCAAATATTTGCTAGAGCAATTTTGTGTTACGACTCTATGAGAAAGAGTGAAGAAAACTATATATGTGAGCTTTTGTTATTCGATCTCAAATTAGAATAGATCTTTAAGGAAGTAGCATAGGTAGGGTTGCTGTAAGTCTTCGTTGTAGCGTGGATGTATTCTCAACCGATATACAGGAGTAAACGGAACGCGACATAATCAATGCACCTTCTTATACACACAACCAACTGTGACGAGGATTAACTTTCTCAGCTTTTTATTGGACTAAGATCCTTTTTTTTTTCATTGGAAAAAACCTATAAGGCTGTGTATAAAAGGGCGTCTAATCTCATTCTTGCGGACATCCTGTTAAGTAGAGGATTTTCTTTAGATCCATGCTTTACAAGTGGCAAAACTTATACTCTTTCTCTCAATACATCGATTTATGATGAGTAGGGCTAGTATCCCAATCATTTAAGATTCAATTCAGGAACCGAGAAACCTCTTATGGCGCCTCCATCCTGAAAAACGTTTCATTTCACTTTTATATCTCCACGGCTTTGCGAGAAGTTTGGCTAGAATTGAATCAAAGTGACGCGCAGATTACGAGAGTATTTTTTGCTAGACTGGAAGCTAGTCTAAAGATAACAGAACTAAAACGGGGTCCTACTAAGCGAATTAGTCGCCTTGTGACTCTACGTAAATGTCAAAATCCGTCAGCTTCAACCCTTCCATAAAACCCCCTTGTCTAAGAGAATTCCTGCGCCAAAAGGAAACACAAATCCCTTTCAAACTACCTAACCCAGATACAACTTCATCTACACTCGCACAACGAAAACATAGATTCTCTAAACGCCCACGAGACGATCGACCTCCCCAGACTCATTCAAGAAACCAAAATCAAACAACTAGGACTACCACTAAAGCAAAGTCCAGCCTACGATTACAACCGTTTCAGCCCTGACCCAGACGATGCCTTCCAAGATACAATCACATACAAACTGGAGATCGGTCTAGATCTCTGCTCCTCACCAAACAACCCAACAACCAAACCTACACAACCCACCTCCTAGAAACCATCTCCACCCTAATATACACCTCTAACCACCTCGAAAACGACGGCTCGTCTCAATTCATAACCTCCTCTCTCTCCAAAAACCTCCTCCGCGGACATAGAGTCTCAGCAACGGAGTTACTCACGGAACAAGATGCCGAGTACATCGTCATCCAACTTAGTTTAAGTGCACAGCAGATTGCCTTTTCCAGCAAAGAATATGATTCTATCGTTCGGGCACGACGACAGGTTATCCAACATATTTACGCTTTCAAATATCTGGTGAATCGTTTTGTGGTTAAGAAAGAGGGGCTGAGTGAGGGGCTTTTGAAGGAAACATATCGTATTCTTACGCAAGGGATTCAGGCTGAAAATGAGGATAAAGTTGCGCCGGAACTTTATGGGGGTGTGTATCGAAGCGATGAGGTAGTATGGTCATATACTACCTTTGCCCAACCGAGCGTGATCCCGAAACGAATGGAAGAAGCTGTTCAAGCATTTAATGCGGAAGTAAAAGAGGCTCGAGAAAGCGGGGTCTTAGATCCGTACGCCCTAGCAGCGAAATATTTCCACAAAATATTCAACATCCATCCCTTTCTCGATGGAAATAGTCGCTTGTGTCGACTTTTTCTTAATGCGGTTTTACTTAAGTATTTGGGAATCGTTATTCCCATCGGACGACATCCTCTCGAGGCGGAGAAATGGAAAGAGACTGTTATTCGAGCTTCTATTGTGGAAGCTTCTATTGTTGAGGTAGAGGATGGGGAGGAAGGAGGGAAGAAAGCTGCGTGGGCGGAGATTGCTACACTTGTTGCGATCCAAGGACGATCGACATTTCAGGCTTTGGTGGAAAGTTTGCAGGTTGTCAAAGAAGGTGGGGAGTGCAGATCTATTGCTGAATTCAAGTGGGGGATCTGCGAGGAGGGATTGGAAGGGAAGAAGATTGGGAGTGTGTAAGTGCTGATGAAATCAACAGGATTTAAGCGCGATGCGGTTGGGATATCAATCCCCTTTTTCGATCGAAAGTAATTCACCGTTATTTTTCAAATGTTATCTATTGTGAAAACTGTGACTGTTCCTTAGAAACTGAAAACCCACTTATTCAGACCCTCGCAACTAAAGACTCTCAATCTACTGGAAACTTGAGGTGAGAAGCAGATCAAGTACTTCGCAAATAATCGAAAACTATTCTTTCCTAAAGAAACAATCAAACTGCTCTCTACTAAATAGTCAAGTAAAGGACAAGATTGAAAAAAGCGATTCATGAAGTTGTCGTCACCTTGTTTTGTGAAAGCCAGGAAAATTCGAAGAGATAATTCTCCCGCTTGAATGAAAACTGAAGCAATTTGTAGGCAAATTCGCGTTTAAAAGCGACACAATCAAGGGGTTGCCAACAAATAGCCACACTACTTTAGCATTGTGTAATTCTCTACCTAGGTAACCATTAAAGAGCAGCACGCTTCAATTTCCAGGTGAGCCATGAACAGCAGTACCATCCCCAAAACTCGCTATTCCTAGGTGACCCAGTAATGTGTCTTTCTCCATACATAGACAATTCGTAGGTCACCCACAAGTAGAAAGCTTGCAGCTAACCAATTTTAAAAAGCAAGCTGTTCCCGGGCAACCCAGCAGTAACTGTGACTCTGAAACCGTGCTCTTTCTGGGTGACCCAGGAATGGGTTCATTTTCAGAGTGGTGCAGGTGGTAGGTAACCTACAGATTGTCGAAACTCGAGCTTGGCTATTTGTAGGTGACCTACTAATTGTCGCAAAATCGTGCTGTTGGTTAGTGACCTACGGAAAACTAGACTATTGGTGGGATAACTACCAACCGCAAGACAGCACTTCAAAATGAAAATTGGGTATTCAAAACGTATAAAAAGAAGCCGAATCACGTTTTTCTTCCCACATCCATATCCTTCAAACGAATACAATTGAGTTCCATCTACTAAGGGCAAATTTGAGCCATCGACACGGGTCCATGAAGGTTCAACCACTGGGCCCCCTTAGGCATATAAGGGATAGATAAAGCTGGACCAAGACTGGCTGCCTGACACAAAGCGAGGAGAAAAAAGGTTCTATATCTTTAACTCATCACAAACCCAAGAATCTGTACAAAAGACGTTTCATAAAGGCGACACCAAAAACGCCAACCCCCAATTTTTCATTCCCATAACAATCAGCTCAGCATCAAGAATGTATCATCACTTCTTCCCGCCCGCTCTCCTCGCCTTCCCAGGTCGTTTCGCAGCACCACCTTTCATCTTCTTACTCGAGAATCCCTTCAAATCACCACTGCTCATTGCATCACCACTCTTCTTAAATCTCTTCTTTCCACCGTGTCCGTATTTATCGTCCTTCTTCTGGCGCTTATTTGGGCCTTCGCGGTTTTTGCGGGAGTTTGGTTTGGAGGTTTCATCTTCGAGGGCAACATCGAAGAGGTCTGCTTCATTGGTTGTGGTGGTATCTGCACCTTGACGCTCTGAAGAATTTTGTTAGTGTGGCAGATTGGGAGGTCATAGACCAGGACAAAAAATCTTACTTCTCTTCAAATCCTTAATCTTGTCCAAAGTGGTCTTGCGCTCTTTATCACGCTCTTGCAGCTTCGCGACTTGAACCTGCTTTCCGAACTTCTTGAGATCCCTCTGTTTTCTTGCCTCTGCACTGGCTTTCTTTCCTGCTGCTTCCTCAATGAGCTTCGCCTTGATTTTTGCCATATGTTCATCTGCCTTGACCATCTCTGCAAAGTAATCCGTCGGCCTGGTGAAGGGCACACCCTCGTCTTTGAGTTGTTTTCGACCTTGTTGAGCGGCGGAAAGTGATTGCGCATAGAAAGCTAATTCGCGCTTTAGATCATCGGATACATCTTCGATTGCGACTGGCTCGGAGGTGGTAATGGTTTGGTGCTCGGTGAAGGTCATTTTTGCGACAGGGAGAGCAATACGTTTTAATGCTGCTGTGAGAGCTACGGTGTTGTTTATTGTGAGGCGTTGATGGGGGATTATGTCTTCTTTTTCGTCATCGGAGAGGTCTTCAAGGTCGGACATGGGGATGTCCTCGTCGTCTTCGTCTTCTGAATCGGAATTGTCCTGATCGTTTTCGCCAGCGGAGGAATCGCTGTCGCTCTCATCGATTTCTGCAAAATTAATCTGCGGGGTACGTTAAAGATGTCCCTGAAGGTCGACTGTATTCCAACAAACCTGGATTGGCTTAGCATCTGCCTCCTCGTCACTTCCTTCCTCGTCCGCAGCATCATCCTTCATCTCCTCATCCACCTCATCAACATCTTCCCATTCCTCGTCGACCTTCTTGGCAGCCTTCTCCCCGCCTTGCTTGGACTTCTTGATCTTGCGCGCAAGCTTTTCCTTCTTTTTTAAATTGAGTTGCTTGTAATCGGTGCCCTTGTCATGATCAAGGGCCATCTTGAGCTTACTTTTTGTAACCATTGTGGCGGTTTGGGTGGATTGGCGCAAAAATGTGGTGCTTGGTGAGTAGGAAAAGAGCTCTCAGAAAATAATTTCGAGGCGGGAACTTTTCGGTCGGATAAGTCTAGCTCGATTGGGCTCACCGCCTTATAGGTCTTGGCACTCCCGCGCTTTTCCATTTTGATTTCACTCATTCTCTTGCTGGGCGCCATCGAGAAGATGGGATGGCATTCTGTCGTTTTGTTTTGCCATTTCCCCCCCCCCCCTCTCTGCTTCTATGCTCGACCTTTCATGCATCTCTTTTGAGATATTCAATTCGTTCCTATATTCCATGAACTATCTGTTGGCATTACACAAAACTTAGAAATTGATATAAAAACATATCTGGAGACGAGATGAAATGATTTCTGGTTCCAGATGCATGTGTGTTTTTCGCAAAAACCTTTTATCATCCTTCCAGGAATTTACATTCTTGTATCTACTTCCTGCTATCTATCATGAAGTGTGTTATGAGCTATTCTCGTTACTTCTCAAAAGCAGTAAATTGAGTTAACAAGATAGCATTTTACATCTTCTACAGAAACGAGTTATTCCGTATTGATGGCAAACAGGCAAGTAAAATGTTGACAAAAGATTCATTGTCATTATCATAACCATCCATTCTCCTCTGAACACCTGTAAATATTCCCAAAACCATACTTGAACGGCATCTTCTGGAAGATTATTACGAAATCCCACAGGAGATGATGGACCCCACGTTTGAAACAAAATATTCACAATTATAGGTCTGGACTGAAAATGGGGGTTGAATTTGATGTATCGCCTAGAAAGGACTTTGCCACGTCTTTCTTCCGTTGTTTTTTCTTCTTGGAATCCCTACCAACTACTCCCTGTCCCCTCGCCTAAGAATGAAAGCACCACAGTAACCCATAATAACCAGACCGACAGTAAGATTCCTGCTCCTAATGGCAAAGTCGGGATCCTCGCCCAGAAAAAGTGGGCAGTAGAGTATTATGCAATTGAGTGCAATAGAGCAGAATACCGTGATATGGGGTTGGAGGAAGAAGAGAAAGAATGCGAGGGTCCCTGCATCGGTATGGATTATTGAGCGGAGAGGTTCCAGTAAGGTGAGGATTCTATGGATGTTGTGGACGTTAGGGAAGACTTCCATGGTGGAGGTGGTGATAGTGCCAGGAGTTGATTTCTTTGAAGTTATGGGCGGCCAATGGGTTGGTTTCCAGAGTTTTGAATGGGGGGTGTGAATGAGGGATCATTATTTTGGAACATGATCTCTGTTGAAATAGGGCTTGTGGGCGATAAATTATGACGCCAGTATTAAAGAGTACTAGAGATGAACGAACATATTCTAAAGTCAATCTAAGCACTAGCTCCCGGCTTCGTTTCGGAAAAACAGCGAGATGAAATTCTCTAGATTATCCCTATGGAAAGTTTGAATAGCTGATCTAGGCAGTGGAATCGACCTCATTGATCTCGGTTTGAATTGCTCTTTTCGTTAACATTTGAAATGAGGTACTGAACTTGGAAGGGATAGAGCATCCCGCGCATTGTTGTAGATTTCTCACCAGTTTTAATCCCCACTTTCACAGTTCATTTCATTGCCATGAATGCTCAAACTATGAAAAATCGATCTCAAAATATATAAGAGGTTTCAAGAGCGAGGCTTTTCTTAGTTTGACTGAACTATCCACCACCCTGGACTACACTTCCACAAGGGCGCAAAGATTGGTTCACTCACCCGCGGATAGATTAGGGGCTATAGAAAGAGAAACATTCGTCTGTTTTATACTAGCGATCTCATCTATTTTGAATACTCAATTGCAAAAATCCAGAAAGGAGTATTGAGGCTATAAGCCAATTCACGACTTCCACCATCGAGCAAAGCACACCTGTAACAGTGTTAAGTATCTTGAATGGAAGGGTGATAGGGATATGTCCTTACTTCAAGTAGAACTCTAAACAAGAGGAATTAAGGTTTGATTTACTTTAAGGTACGGTACTAGACCACGGCACTTGCTAGAACCCCACCAAAAATCACCCAAAAATCGTCCTTTTGCCTACTTTCACATCACGTATCCTTATTTCGAAGGGGTTTTAAATACTTAACAGAGATCGTATTGATTAGAACTACTATATTTCATTCACCAAGTATAGAATTGACCAATTTTATCTTGAAACACACTTAACTTTACTACAAATTAAAAAGAGATTTAATTACCCTAACATCTTTTAAACTAACTTAAATGCTTACAACTTTCTTACTTAGTAGATTTAAGATTTTTTTTATAGGTTAAATAAGTGTCTATCGAGTTACTTTATAACTTTAGGTAGTCTAGATTTTTAATTAATTAATATAACTGTTCTAGATATTACTAAAAATTATATTTATTAAAGAAACTGTCAAGGGTTGCACCCGTGGAGTGAGTCTTGGAGTACTCCAGCGACGTGAGCACGTGACCTCGCTTAGTAACGCAACGCATTGATCGCAACGCATTGACTTGACAGAACCTCCGAAGAAGTATACGTGGCAGAATCCTCTAGAATAAGTAGACTAAGTATATAAGGTGGCAAGGACTCTGCTCTAGAAAGGACAATCGAATCTTCTTATATATAGACACCTCTATAGTTTAATTTATAGTATTTACTATAAGTTCTAATACGATTAATTAGCTTAAGTCTTCTAGTTCTACTATACTCTTACTATTAACGTCTAAGCCTATTCTATAATAGCCTTAATTCTTACTACTATTACTTTACTCTTTTAAATTAGAGTCTTTATATAGATAGATACTATTATATCTATTAAGAGGTCTATTATCTATAATAGATAGCTATAGCTAAGTTAGAAAGAGCTTATACTTATTAATAATAAATCTTGTCTATTAAAGGTAAGCTAGACTACTAGTAGCTAGTTAGTCTAGTTATCTTATATCGTATTAATCTATTATTATAGAAGCGTCTTTACTTTAATATTTACTTATTTTATTAACTTATTAGTCTATAGATAGAAAGCTATAGAGATCTATTTTTAAATCTATAAGAAGTTATATACTATTTTCTATACTTATCTAATAAATTATAGACCTTTATTAGATACTATTACTCTTAGTAGTTTATATAAGCTATAGTAGATAGTAATAAATAGATAAGTAAATTTCTCTAATAATATTATTAAATTATAAGCTATAAGAAGTATCTCTTTACTTAAATAGTCTATAAATACTACTATTATATTAAAGCTCTTACTTAAGAGTAGTAGTCTATTAAAATCTACTAAGATCTTCTACTATTACTATTCTAGAATAGATAATAGATAAAGTAAGTCTTATTTATAGTCTCTCTAGACCTTAGTATATCTATAAACTCTATAGTTATAGATAAACTATTTAACTATAGTCTATAAGTTTAGCTAGAAATACTCTTTTATAATAACTATAATTATTCTATTCTTACTAGAGTATTCTATAAGTATAGAATTATAGAGTTTCTATATAATTACTATCTATAGAGGCTTATAGTTAGAAATCTATAGTCTACCTCTAAACTATAAATTACTATTCTTATCTACTAAGTAATTAGAGATAGAGACTTTAACTAGAGAAGCGAGATCTATTAGAAATACTTTATCTTCTTAGTAAATAATATCTATAAGGCGTCTAAAGTTCTTATTCTATACTTTTCTCTTTTCTAGAGGTTCTATAACTAGTCTATAAGACTATATCTCTCTATTAAAACTAGTACTAGCTATATAGTATTCTCTTAAATTATCTTATCTAGAATTAATTATACTATTCTATAGTTAAGACGTTTATCTCTCTTCTCTAGAAGGTTCTAGTCTCTTTTTATTAATATATCTAGAAGGCCTCTATATTTATCTAGATAGTATTAGATTATTAGATTAAATTTACTAAGAATTAATAACTAATATATTTATCTTTTAGATAGTTTATAGACTATTATAAAGTATTTAAGGTTCTTATAGTCTATAAGAACTATAAACTACTCTATAATCTTTAACTCTACTTTCTATTTCTTAAGATAATAAATAATAGCTAATAGCTCTTTATTATAAATTAGATAATTATATTTAGTAGAAGTATACTTCTTAGAGAAGAAAGCTATAGACTATAAGACGCTATTCTTTACTTAAGAGAGTATACCTTCTAAGTAGTATCTAGAGAAGTCTATTTCTAAAACTATCTCGTTATCTAGATTAAACTAAACTAGTACTAGAGCCTTTATAAAAGCTTACTTTAAACGTTTAAAGGCTCTATTTATTTTATCTATATATATTCTTCTTAATAAGTCTATAGAGAGAAGCTATAATCTATAAAAAATTCTTAATAAACTATAAGTAGAAATTTATAAATTCTAGAAAGCTAAGAATATCTTTTATAATTATTAGTACTTTCTAATCTATAATAGTCTATATTTTTACTAGGTCTATCTATAAGCCTTTCTCTACTTCGATAATAAATCTAAGATACTTTATTAACTATACTTTAAATTTATATTTATCGATATTAAGCTATAAGCCTATATTCTAAAGTCTCTATAGTACCTTACGAATATACTCGCGGTACTATTCACAGGTATCGTAGTGTTTCAGTTCCTAGTAGCCCACCGTGCAATTTATGTTTCTTAGTGAACCTCTTTCTCTTACTTCAAACTATGAACGGACCCACTGTCTATTGTGGGGTGGGGGCCTGGATTGCCGAAGTTTATACTGGTGCGACCGCTTTAGGTATAGTGTCGCTCTCGCGGTTGCCCTCTCTACCTCTATCACGTTTATCTGCTGAGGAAAGAGTGAATTCAAGTTCACCTCACCTTCAACTTTCCCTCTTTGCAACACCATTCTCAAGTCATCGGCGTAACTACGACATTGATTTCCTCCTCGTCCTCTTCAACAACGCCGTGCATTCTGATGCATTGTCCGCCAATTTTTGTGTAATCCTGCGTTCAGAAGTTTGATATCCAAGTATTTGTTGACTGAAATCTCCTCAAGTCTTCCACCAGGTCGTCGCTATTCCTCTGTCGCACGAGCTCACGATCAACATCAACCACCCCAAACACGGCGGTCTTACACGATCTCCGAATCACGATTCGATATAAACCCCTCAATCCTCTCTTCGCCGCGGATTCTCTGCTACCTCTTCTCCTGTCATTGTCTCGTCACCTTTGAAACTACGTCGCTGAAGCTAAATTTGTCCTCGCCCAGTCGTCTCTTCACCAGCAATCATGACGCAAGTCGAAAGAATCCCCTTCTCAGACCAGTTTCCACCTGATGTAACTGTCGTAGGTGGCATCTCTGAAGAAGATTCCTATCCTCAACATTGGCTCCCAGATTCCTTCACGGAGGAATATGGCTAATTCTGGATCGATTACAACTATTTCGCTCCCCAAACATCAAGTCCTCCAACTACAAAGGTCCCCTCGACTCCTTCTTCTCTCGGGATCGTACCTTTGAGAAGGTTTATCGGGATGTAGATGGAAATGACATCGACTCCAAGGGGTTTCGATCTCAGTTTCGCGTGCTGACAAGGAGTTTCTCTGAGCTGCGCTACTGAGTGGGAAATTTGAACGTGTCACGGATGCAGATTTGGAGCGCTCGATAGGCTCTAGAATGGTACTTTTATGCGGAGAGCCAGGCTGGAAGCCAAAAAACAAAAAACTCAAAGTGATGGGTGCGTTGCGAACCCTGCTCTCAAGGAAGATTTCGGAGGTATGTTTGGACAATCTGCGAGCTTGGTGACTTACTAACATTCAAGGCAGATTGAAAATTCAAAAACTCAAAGTTATTGGGCTGAGATGGCGAAAGAACATCCGGAGATGGGCTAAACTGGCTTCGTAAGTTCTTGTTTCATGTCATGGAAAACTTCAGAAGTACTGATAGTGAGTCTAGGAACCACAGGCCCAATGAGTACGCGATGAGATGATGAGATTGTACAACGGGAATCGGAAATTATACCTGCAGAACTTTGTGGAGATGGAGGAGGGTGAGCATGAGGACGAAGATATGGATGTTGAGGACTGCGAGGAAGATGACGATATTGCTTTGGAAAAGGCCCTTCAGAAACTTGATCAAATTTGAACTTTCTCACTTTCTCAGAAAAATGAGTAACTCAAGTTATCTTGATTGAAATGATATTTAGTAACACCTTGATCCGATGGGGCTGTCAGAAGTAAGATTGATTGTCGAAGTTCTTGAAGATGATTTCATCTTCCTTGAGAAAGCCCCAACCTCTTAAAGATTCTGTAATCTGATGAGTTTATGAAAGAGTCACAGGAATGAGTAGCAGACTCAATCGTCGCCGTAAGTTCACTACCAATATCAATTTATTAGGGTAAACAGTCCCCTTTGCATTACGAGACCGACGTCATTAAACCAACACTTCTTGATACTGGAAGATGACATACACTCTGTAATAATGATGTAATCTCCCTGCTGTGTAAATATAGGGCAGGGCAGACTTGCCTCCTGTCTTGTCTCCTTGAGAACCAAGGAGTGACATCGCTTATGACGCGTGTTGGACGACAATATATGTCCAATTAGGTTAAATTAGCTTGCCGCCTTGAGCAATGCTGACTTGGCTGATACGGCCTCGCTGAGTGGCGATTGCGATTCACTGGTTAATTGACTCGCTGCTTGGAGGGTCCTGACGCTCACGTGGATTGCAGTTTGCTCATTTTACAGTCACTTGCAAAACTGGCTTCCCCTTCATGGCGAGATTTTAAAGTTGTAACCCCTGGATCTAAGACATGGGGTCTTGAAGCGCTATATCGTATTTAGTCTAGCGCAGGGCCCCACCCGAGGGTATTACTAAGCAATGTATGAGCGGTCATACATTATTAGGCTGCAACATCGTAATCTAGATTTAAGACAAGTAGTAAGGAATTGTGTACTTAACTGAACTAACACTTATCGAAATATTTACTATATTTAAACTTCTATGTGCGAGGTCTTTTATCATGTCTTAGTACTACTACTCTAGGCTTTCCCTAGGTAATATTCGCTTACTTCGGATAATGCTAAATGTAAACGCGAGTATAGAGACGACTAAATTACAATCTGAGCTGTTCAAGTACTCTATATAAGATCTAGATAAAAGAACTTATTTATATAAAGCTTTATCTTACGTATAGAGCGGCTCTAAAAATCCTTAGTCTATCTCTATAAATAAGTAAAAGTTAGACATTACGAGAAACCTACACGCGGCTCTATTACGTCTTTAAGATTACTCTTTACTAAGAATTATATAGGTAGATACTGTTTATATTAATTAAAGTAACTTAGAAGAGTAGAAATAGTAAGTTTAGCTTATAGTAAAGATCTATAGTAAAGTATATTATGTTATTGTTTAGCTTAGAAGAGAAGTAGCGATTTTAGAAGAGGTACTTAAGACTATATGCCTTACTACTAATATAGAGTCTATAAACTACTCGAAAGATATAAATAAACTAGTAATTCTCAAGCTACTTAGGTAGTAATAGTTCTAGCGTATCTAGGTAAGAGATTAGACACTTAAATAATAATACTAGAGACACTAATATAATTAATATAGGTCCTTTAAGAGGTTACTATAGCTTAATATATTATAATAATTTATAGTTCTATAGAGATTAATAGATATATATTCTACTTAGAACTAAAATCTTTATAAAAATCCTAAATATACTATTTTTCTAAGTTTTAGAGTCTCTCTATATTAATAGACCTAATAGAACAAGCTAGTCTCTGACCTAAATATATAACGAGTTTGTTAGAGAGATACTCTCTAGAGATATATTCTTTAGCTAAGCTAGTAGACATGTTTTATATCTACTAAGCTTCTGATCCCTGCGATAAGGTATATACTTTACTTAGTATAAGCTCTAATAATCCTATTAACTCTAATTATAAGATTACCTAGAAAGAACTATTCTAGAAACTTGTTAAGTTTATTCTTAGTAAAGATATACTTAAGGCGAGTTTTAACTAAAGGGATACGATTAAGAGTAAGAGCTATATTCTAGGTCAGGTGTCCTTAGTTTAAAGTAATAACGTATAGAGCGTAGCTATTATATTAAAAAACATAGCTTAGCCTTCTAGGAAATAGTTTCTTTAGGCGTTAGTAAAATCTATTAGAAAGGGTAATATTGTCTATCTTCTAAGAGGAGCTCTAAAGCCTACTATTATAAGGCTATATAGAGATTACTTTACTATAATTATAATTACAGCTACTCCTATAAATAAGAGTAGAAGTTTTAAACAGCTAGAGCTTTCAAAATTAATAATATACTTCTTATATAACATCCTACTTATCTAGGACTAGGAAAATCCTCTAGAAGTCTTATAAGACTAAGAAAAATATAAACGCGGGATAAAACAGAGTTAAGTATAGGAGTACTTAAAGGTAGAGCTAGGAGACTATTTAGATAAGGTTATAAGAATATAGAATGTTATACTAGTTTTAGAAGATTTAAGGAATTATAGAAAAGTAGAAGAGAGACTTTAGAAAGTAATAAACAGATATAAGTTAGCGAATAGAGAAGAGAATCTATATAAACTAAAAAGGTAATATAGTCTAACACTACTATGTTAGATTACATGGAATGAATACGATTAGGTAGTAAAGCTACTACTTACTAAAGATAGTATTAATCTAGACTTACCTAATAACTAATATAGTTAGACACTACTCTCGTGGGCAGCTAAGGGAGGACACGAGGTTATAATAAAGCTGTTACTTAATACAGGCAAGGTCGATGTTAACTCTAAGGATAGTAACGGTTAGACACCACTCTAGTAGGCAGTTAAGGGAGGGCACGAGGTAGTACTCAAGCTACTCCTCGAGATAGGCAAGATCGAGGTCAACTCAAAGGACAGTGGCGGTGGGACACTACTGTTGAGAGCAGCCAAGGGAGGCTATCTCGCTATTGTAGGGCGGCTGCTCGAGGAGAAGGCCGAAGTCAATGTAGCAGCAGCAGAGTATGGCGGAAGAACAGCACTCTAAGCAGCGGCAGAAGGAGGCCATCTCGCTGTTGTAGAGCGGCTGCTCGAGGAGAAGGCCGAAGTCAATGCAGCAGCAGCAAAGGATGGCGGGAGAACAGCACTGCAAGCAGCGGCAGAAGGAGGCCATCTCGCTGTTGTAGAGCGGCTGCTCGAGGAGAAGGCCGAAGTCAATGCAGCAGCAGCAGAATATGGCGGAAGAACAGCACTCCAAGCAGCGGCAGGAGGAGGCCATCTCGCTGTTGTAGAGCGGCTGCTCGAGGAGAAGGCCGAAGTCAATGCAGCAGCAGCAACTAGTGGCGGAAGAACAGCACTGCAAGCAGCGGCAGGAGGAGGCCATCTCGCTGTTGTAGAGCGGCTGCTCGAGGAGAAGGCCAAAGTCAATGCAGCAGCAGCAATTGGTGGCGGAAGAACAGCACTCCAAGCAGCGGCAGGAGGAGGCAATCTCGCTGTTGTAAAGCGGCTGCTCGAGGAGAAGGCCGAAGTCAATGCAGCAGCAGCAATTGGTGGCGGAAGAACAGTACTCCAAGCAGCGGCAGGAGGAGGCCATCTCGCTGTCGTGAAATGCCTTTGTGATTCAGGCGCTGTGTAACACTCTTTATATAAAATATGATTTTCTTTTTATCTCTTTTTCATAAAGTGTAGCGTTTTACTTTCGAGTGTCGTATAGTTTGTTCGTACGCAGCTTTGCTGCCACAACTCTTTAAGTAGCTTGAGGCCTTATAAACCTCTTATATCCTAGTAGTTAATCTATCCTATTAAACTACTACTTGTCCTACACGTATTGTGAGTTACTAGACCTTGAATAGCTTAGATAGGTACTAGGTTCTAGAATATTCTAGAAAACTGCTTTAATAAATATATAATTTTAGAAAGAAATGAAAAGAGTAGAACAGAAGCTAGTACTTAGTAGTAGAGGCATTGGCTAGTACTTAGCGAGAGGGCTTGTCCGTGCTTAGCGAGGGTTTAGCCTAAGTATTAAGGGTTCTAACCCCTATATATAAAGGTTACTATAACTATTAATTTATATAGCTTAGTAGCTAGGCGACGATTTACCTAGCTTCGATAAATATATATCTAAACGAATATAGTAAATAAATATAAAACTGCTAGAACCGTTGTTTTAAGTTTAACATTTATATAGAGCTATTAGATACTAATACTTTTGTTACGATTTTATAGAAACTTTACAGCTTTAGCTCTCTTTACTAATAAGCTATATAGGAACGTAAGATTAATAAATTAGGATTTATATATTATTTCTACTCTTAATATATTACTTAAAGCTAGCTAGAACTCTATAGAGTACTAGTAGTAATATACTTAATATAATATAAATCCTAATCTCTTTTTCTATAATTATTAAGAGGTATAAGATTTAATATAACTTAGTTAGTAACAGGCCTCTATAATCATTCTAGGTTTAGATTAGCTAACCGTTTATCCTTCGAGAAATAAAATTTTAACCGATTATAAAGACTTATTATAACGTAGCGTTTTATAACCTCTTTTTTAGAAGGCAGGATCGTAACTTTAAAATGTCGCTATAGAGAGAGGCTAGGTTTATAAGTAACTATACTAGAATACTATAATTACGTAGTATTTTAAGGAGCTAGTTAGCTAGATTTTATATATACTATAAAAGTCTTCTAACTTATAGTCTTTACGCTAATCGAATAGTGTAATCTACTATCTCTCCTCTCTCTCTAGTTAAATCTATAATATAAGTATAGTTTTTAAATACTAGATTATACTATAACAGGCTAGGTAGAAGAAGTAAGAGTAGTATATCTTTTAAGTCTATATAAGCTATAAATGACAAAAGTTTAGCTAATAACGGATCGCGAACTTAAATCTACTTAAAAGATATAAGCTATATTATAGTAACTAGGTTCTTAACGCCTTAATATCTACTATCATCTTTAAAATACTTATTAAGAAGATTAGCTACCTCTTCTTTCTAATCTACAAGTAGTAATAGATAGATAGTAAGTGATTTATTATTTTAGTTAATATATAAAGTAGCTTAAACAATAGTAAGAGAAAGGTAGGTAAGCTTTTTAAGTAAAGACTTTACATCTTTCTTACTTATACTAAAGTTAAGTTTAGGAACATACTTCTATAGTAATTCTATTACTACGTCTTTACTTAACTCTAGTACTTTAACTATATGTTAGCTTTACTATATAAAGCTGTATACTATCTTTCTATTATAGCTTGTAAAGATAATATACTCTCTTTAGCTTGTTAGAAGGTAGTCTTTTAGTAGACTTAATTCCTAGTTAGATTCTTAGCTTCTAGTCTATATATAGATATCATCGGCATTATTAAAAACTAGCAGCTACTAACCTGCGCTAGCTTTACTTAAATATCTCTATAGAAGTCTTTTTAGATCCTCGTTTCTACTATTCTAACTAGAAAGATAAAGCTTTATATAAATATTAAGATATACTTATTAGAGACTCTTAAAGTTTATTATAGAAATCTAAAAGATTAAGTAGTCCTCTTAGTACTACCTGATCTAATAGATAAGCTTAATAGTTAGACTTGTCTTCCTAACACCTCTAAGCCTAATAATAGTAATTTTCTTCGGTCTACCCTCTATAAACAGAAGCTTCTCTAGCGTAGTTAGTTCTAACTCGTAGCTAGTAAAGTAACTATTTCTTTTAAAGGGTATAATCTACTTAACTTTAGAGATAACTATAATATAATTAGTATAATATAAGTTAAAGTAGTAAATTATACTAATCTATTAAAGGCTATTTTTATATTCCTACTAGTATAAGTAGAAGTTAATTTACTTTAATAATATAACTTACTTTAATAGAGATAGCGAAAGACGCTTTAGTTTAAAGCGATTAGTTTATTCTTCTATTTAATAGCTACGAAAAATCTATATTATTATATATACTTTCTTTTAATTCTAAGTTATTAATATAGTCTTATACTTAATTCTTCTAGGCTTAGTTAATAAGATACCTCTCTATCGCTAACTCTATTACGCCTTACTATATATACTTATTAAGCCTAATATTCTATAGACTATAATCGACGTTAAAACGAAAGTACTAATTTTCGCTATAGTACTTTCTCTACTTAGCTATAAATTACGTCTTAGTATTCTTTATTTTAGTCGTAATATTAACTATAGTCTAACCTAGTAACTTAAAAATATTCTCCTTAAATACCTTAGTACTAGGGTTACTAGTACTAATTAAAAGGAAACACTTAACTAAAGGCTTTAGATCTACAGTCTCTAAGCACTAGATAGTTGCCGCTTCCCTCTCTATTTCGTTAACTAGATTGTTTACACTAAGTCTACTATCTATAAATTTTCAATGTCTAATATAAACAGGCTTAAAGAAGGTAGTAGTAGCAGACGTTATAAGCGCTACTTAGTAGATACTAGCTAGGATATTTAACTCGTCAGATAAAGTATAGCTTCAAAGGCAGACGATGCTTTTAGTATTCTAGTTAACACTTAACAGTGTAGGCAAAGCTGTTATCATAAGTAATATATCGTTTTATACATTTGTAGGACTTACGTCCTATACCCTCGCTTGTTACTATCGTTGAATAAATCAGTCTTAGAGATACCTAATCCTTTGATAGTCTCTCGAATTACCTTCTTGAGCTTCAAGGAGTTAAATTACGCTTTACCTTGCCTTTTAGGTTAAATAGTAGGCAAGACTTCTTCTAGGAAAATACAGCTTCTGCGAGCTTAGTATATACTTTAATACACTCATCGACATCTATCTCAAGTCAACTAAGCATAATTGTAATAAGCTCGCTTCAAGGCTAAAATACTTACCCGCTAGTACTAGTCCCTCTAATAAGGTCGAATACTTCATATAGCTTTACTAGAGGCTGACTAGCAGTCTTACGTTTGTTGTTTATTAGTATGCTATACTTTCTAAAGAGTAAGAATAAAAGACTTAAATTCCTTACTTAGTATAAGTTGTCTAGCTAGTACTATATATATAGAGTGGAATACGAATTGATAAATAAGGGCGATGAATAACATGATGAATAAGAATCCTACATCGATATCACCGTACCTATTAACATTGTTTAATCGCTCTATAATACTCTTTAGGATATAAAGCGTTGAGAGTCCACGCACGCCTTCGCTATCGAGGGACAGAAGACACAGCCCTGTGCTGTCTAGAGGGTTTAGCTCTTCGTTGCGTTGTGCCGACATTGCTTGCTACATAGCTAGAGTTCTTAGGGGTTTCCAGATATAAAGTTAAGATAGAAAGGGATAGATTAAAGCAGGTTTTAATATTACGGAAAGGAGTAGGCGATGTGAGGCTATTCGGTTAAGTAAGGCTTTTCAGCTGGGATTTGCTAAGGCCTGCTCTATGTACCTCTACAATCCACTAGATTAACGCTACCAAGGTTAGAGTTTAGCTATAGACCGTTCTATAAGCTACTATAGCTAGTCTAAATATAGACTAAGTCTTTTACTCCTATAACGATTACGATAGTACCTAGGGTTATACCTTTTATCTAAATATAGTACTAGAGTAATTATATAGAAGAAGAGTATTTATTATTTCGCTAAAATCTATAATATATTAACTACTATTACACCTTAATTATAAACTCTTACCTATATATTACTAACTTAAGTATACGCTTCCTTCTTAAGAAGTCTTAATTTAGGAAGAGCGAATTAGCTAGTTAAAGGGTTAGATATCTCTTATAGTAATAACTAAGACTTACTAATATTAATAAAAAGATTTCTCTCCTTTAACCTCATTCACTCCCTTCTATATAAGGCAGACATTTGTTATCTTACTAGGCTTAGCTACTCTCATCTAGTTTAGCTTCCTAGGGGTCTTAGAATAGTCTAACTAAAGCTCTAGAAAAGAGCTTCTAATACCGTTTAACAGCTTCTAATTAGCGTTTTAGAGTTTTCTAGGAAAGAGACTAAGAAAATCCCCTAGCGCTACTATAGCTAGTATAGATATAGAAAGGAGTTACGTCGACGTAGGCTTGTTCCTAATTACTCTCTTTCTAGATTCTCTATTATAAGGAATTAAGCTTACGAAAACAGATTTATTATAGTTACTTTTACTCTTAATACTATAATTAAGGATATATTTATTAGTCTATCTAGAAGTAGCTATTAAACTATAGATAATTAAGAGATTTTTATACTCTAGGTTAGACTTATCTAGGATTATAAGCTTATTATACTAGACGCTAGGCTATATAGTATAAAGTCTATCGAAAATTCTACTATCTTTAATATTATACTTACTAGAGAAATCACCTCCTTCCTAGGCTATTACTCTTTAGCGAAGCTACTAGAGAGAGATGTTAAGGATTTAATTCTATATAAGTAATATGTTATATTTCTTTATATTATAAAAGAAGTAAGCCTTAAATTTACTAGTCTAGTAGAGAAGTAAGGTAGTTAATCTATTATTTTAGAGGTTAGATAGAAGTTTCTAGTAGAATGTCTATTTATAGATATTATCTCTACTTATACTATATCTAAGTGTAAAGATAAGCTTCTTAGCTATAGTCTTTTCTTATAGAGTTATATCTATTTTAGGTTCTAAGAGTTTAGATAGTTAACTAACTATTTTTATATATTACTAGATTATAGACTAGTAGAATGTTTCTTTCTATAAGCTCTATTATTAAGTTTAGATACTATTAGCTCTATCTTTCTTAAGCTACTTAATAACTATTTTAAAATTACTCTTATCTCTAAATTCGCTTGTTAGTTTACTAGGTTCTAATAGTATATCTTATAATTCCTTCTTAGCGACTTCCTTTAAGTCTAGATATATAATTACTTACTTTATTTCCTTTCTTAGGCGATCTATATATTACTAGTAATTTATTTCTAATATAAGGCGTACTTAGAGCATTATATTTATTTACTATTATTCTTCTATAATACACTCTAAAGTCTTCCTCTTATATTCTCTAAGTCTTTCCTTCTTAACGAAGAGTACTAGCTTAGATAGATTATAAGTGTTAAGGGTTGCACCCGTAGAGTGAGTCTTGGAGTACTCCAGCGACGTGAGCACGTGACCTCGCTTAGTAACGCAACACATTGATCGCAACGTATTGACTTGACAGAATCCTCTAGAATGAGTAGACTAAGTATATAAGGTGGCAAGGACTCTGCTCTGGAAAGGACAATCGAATCTTCTTGTACATAGACAGCCTCTGTAGTTCAATTTAAAGTACTTGCTACAAGCCCTGACATTAGATTCGATTCTTAATACTAGAACAACAGGCCTTCACGGTAACACTGGAACTCAAGGGCCTTCACGGCAACACTGGAACACAAGGGCCTTCACGGCAACACTAGAATACAAGGGCCTTCATAGCAACACTGGAACACAAGGGCTATTTACAGCAACACTAGAACTCAAGGGCCATTTATAGCAACACTAGAACTCACGGGCCTTTACGGTAACACTAGAACTCACGGGCCTTTACGGTAACACTAGAACTCACGAGCCATTTAACGGCATTTACAGAAGTCACGGACAATAGGAGAACCACAGGAAGGCGGTATACTAAATGAGCTACCTGCCTAGTTCTTGTAGTACGTTCAAGAGTAGTAAAGTCAGTCATCAACTACTTAAGAGAACGAAAGACTATAGTTTACAAATAAGGAAGCTTGTGTATAGTTGGTTTATAACGATAACAAACCTAGAAAATCACTTCCTCTACTACTAGAATTCTATAGAGAATTAGACAAGCTAGAAGCTTAGTTATAACAGGCATAAGCTAAAATTGAAGTTAACTATTATAGATGTATAGAATATGTTAAGTTTTAGGCACTTAACGAATCGTTACAGGGCAAGGCGCTTCGTAGGATAGAAGCATAGGTACGAGAACAAGGTAAGCTAGAACTAGCTAATGGTAATAACTTCCTAGACTATATAGAGTTTGTGTTTAGAGACCTGTAAGCTAAGGAAAGGGTACAACGAAAGCTAGAATCCTTCTACCAGGGCTTAAAACTATTCTTAGAGGTCTTTATAGAATGGCAAGCCTTGCTTATAGAATTAGGAGGGGGATCATAGCTCGACGATGTAAAGAAACTGTCCCTTAACTAAATACTAAGCGATGAGCTAGTTAAGGTAATGATTATAGTTCCTTCTTAACTAGATTTTAAATTCTACTACTCTATTATTAAGGAAACAGATAACTACTTAAGAGTATATAAAGCTAGAACACACTAGCCTATAAACTAAGGAAACCTTAGAATACTATAGACCTTTTAGAAGCTATCTACGAATACTCTTTAGTAAAAACTATATAACAGAGTTACCTATAAAGCGTCTATAGAGAGTATAGATTAGAAACTAGCACCTGCGAGAGTCTTAATAACTAGTACTTAGCGTGCTAAATAGATGCCTTAGAAAGAAAAAGATAATCGTCTTTATACTAGTCGCTATATCTGTTGTAGAGCTACTAGTTATTTTACTTAAGCATGTCTATATAAACTAGTAAGGCAGCCTATAACAACGAATACGGCTCGTAAACAGAGGATAGAGGTTAAGGAGGTAGTACTAGAATTAGAAGAAGAGGAAGAGACTTCCTTAGACTCAGAAAACTAGAGGCTCCTGTTAGAAAGCGCTAGTAGGAGTAACGAAGAGAGTTGTTAATAATAGACATATAGAGACAGTTTAAGAAGGAATATATAGATGAAAAACTGCTTCTTATATTAGCTTTAGTAAATAGAGTAGCTACTTTATAAGCCTTAGTAGATTTAGAGTGTTTAGTTTATAGAATTGTTTTAGACTACTTTATCTAACGCTACTAGCTCTCTTATATATAAATTAAACTAAGACATTTATAGTTAGTAGAAGGAATCTTAGAGAATGTAGTATCGCGAGCTATATCCTTTAGTATAGATATTAGAGAGTACTAGTAGAAGTAAGTCTACGCTTATATTATTCTAAGAATTAAGGGTTACGAAATAATTCTAGGAAAATCATAGCTAAGGAAAGAGCGAGTATTACTTAACGCTAAAAGAGGATGCTTACGCTTTTAGAATTCTAGGTTAGAAGTTTATAGCAAACTAGAAAAGAACTCGTATTCTTATAAGTAAGTGAGTATAGCTTCCTTTTACTTTCTTACAGGCCGAAAACGTAAGCTATAGGTCTTTATAGTAAGCCTTACGAATATTACGAAAGTATTAGTAGAGAAAAAGTATATAGACCTATAAGCGAAGCTATCTAGCTAGATTAGTCCTAAATTCTACCTAGTATTTAATAGAAAGGAAGTAGACAAGTTATCTATATATTAAGAAGGAACTAATTATAGTATTAAGCTTTTATAGACCGCTAGTAGGTTAGAAGAGATAGTACTATAGAGACCGCTCTATAATATATTAAGAGACGAGCTATTAGTACTCTATAAAACGCTTATAGAGCTACTAGATAAGGAATTTATTTAAGTAAGTAACTCTCTAGTAGCTACGCTAGTACTCTTTATATAGAAGCTAGAGAGAGGCCTATAGTTCTATTACAACTACCGAGTACTAAATAAGTTAACCTATAAGGACTACTACCTACTACCCTTGATTTAAGAGACACTTAACTAGATTAGGAAAGCTAAGTAGTTTATAAAAATAGATGTTATTACTACTTTTTATAAAATATAGATTAAGGAAGGAGATAAGTAGAAAACTACTTTCTAGACACGCTTTAGGCTTTTTAAATAGCTTATTACCTCTTTTAGACTTATAAATACTCTAAGCACTTTCTAATAGTATATTAACTATATACTTTAAGAGTTCTTAGACGACTTTGTCTTAGTATATATCGACGACGTCTTAGTCTTTATAGACGGTACCTGTGAACAGTATCGCGAGTATATCTATAAAGTGCTACGAAGGCTTTAGGATGCTAGGCTATAGCTTGATATTAATAAGTGTAAATTTAAGGTATAGTTAATAAAGTACCTTAGATTTATAATTAAAGTAGAGTAAGGTTTATAGATAGACCTAGCTAAAGTATAGGCTATTATAGATTAGAAAGTACTAATAACTATTAAAGGCGTCCTTAGCTTCCTAGGATTTATAAATTTCTACCGACAGTTTATTAAGGATTTTTTATAGATTATAGCTCCTCTCTATAGACTTGTTAAGAAGGATGTATCTTTCTAATAGACAGACGAAACGAATAGAGCCTTCGAACGTTTAAAGCAAGCTTTTATAGAGGCTCTAGTACTAGCTTAGTTTAACCTAGATGACGAGACAGTCCTAGAAACAGACTCCTCTAGATACTACTTAGGAGGTGTACTCTCTTAAGTAAAGAATAGCGTCTTACGGCCTATAGCTTTCTTCTCTAAGAAGTATACTCCTACTAAATACAATTATCTAATTTATAATAAGGAGCTATTAGCTATTATTTACTATCTTAAGGAATAGGAAGTAGAATTAAAGAGTATAGAGTAGTTTATAGTCCTTATAGACTATAAGAACCTTAAATACTTTACAACAGTCTATAAACTGTCTAAAAGACAAATACGTTAGTAGTTAATCCTTAGTAAGTTTAACCTAACAATCTAATACCGCCTAGGCAAGGATAGAGGCCTCCTAGATATATTAACAAGGAGGGACTAGGACCTCCTAGAGAAGAGAGATAAACGCCTTAATTATAGAATAGTATAACTGATTCTAAACGGAATGATTCGAGGGAATACTATTCGGTTAGCGCTAGCATTAGTAAATAAGCCTAGTCTCTAAGGCCTCTAGGAGGAAGGAAAAGCATAGGACAAGGACTTTAAGCGTATTATAGAATCTATTCGTCAAGGGTATAGAGTATTTCTAATAGACCTTGCCTTCTCTATTAAAGTCTTAGTCTCTAACTACTTAATAGACAAAAGCAGCGAGTTACGGTTCAGAGGCAGACTTTGGGTCCCTGAAAACAAGCTACTATAGACAGCTATTATATAGGAACTCTATGACTCTACACTTACAGGCCACTCTAGTAAGAATAGAACAATTATAGTAGTTTTAAGAGAATTCTTCTAGCTAAACTTATAGACTACTATTAAGTAGTTTATCTATAATTATAGAATTTATAGATATACTAAGGTCTAGAGAGACTATAAACAAGGCTTACTTTATCTATTACCTATTCTAGAATAGTAATAGCAGGAGATCTTAGTAGATTTTATTAGGCTACTACCTTTAAGTAAGAGCTTTAATATAATAGTAGTATTTACAGACCGCCTAAGTAAAGGAGTACTTCTTATAGCTTGTAATTTGATAATATTATTAGAGGAATTTACTTGCCTATTCATTACAACCTACTACAGCTTACATAGACTACTAAGAGTAATTGTATCTGATAGGGGTCTGTAATTCATTAGACAAGCATAGAAAACAGTCTATAACCTCTTATAGATTAAAAGACAGATCTCTACAGCTTTCCATCTACAAACTAACAGGTTAACAGAACGGGTAAATGCTAAAGTAGAGACGCTCCTACAGTAATAGATTAATACAGCACAAGATAACTAGGCTAACTAGCTGCTAGTAGTCCAGCTTACCTTTAACAGACGAGATTTATTATCAACGGGTGTAAGCCCTTTCTAACTTAGCTACAGCTATCTGTTATAGACGATAGACCCCTTAACAGATGTAATAGTACCTGCCTACGTAAAGACTCTAATCTAAAAGGGTGAAGCAATAGTAGTAAGGATCAAGGCTATTACAGAATAGGCTTAGACGTTAATAGTAAGGACATAGTAGGACTAGGAGACTCAAGCTAATTGTTTACGGAATGTCGCCTCCTTATATAAGGTTAGGGACAAAGTCTATCTAAGCTTGCGGAATATACGGACAGAAAAGGCTAGTAAGAAACTTAACGCTTGATCCGTAAAATTTACAGTTATTAAGGTTATTAGCCTACTCCACCTAGTATTCACAACGTCTTTAATATAGACTTGTTACAGCCAGCCGCTATAGATCCACTACCTAGTCAAATTACGGACGACGCTCAACCGCCTGCAATCTTAGTAGATGATTCTACAGAGTGGCAAATAGAGGGAATTTTAGGCCAGCGGCGGAAGAGGCTCCCAGGGAGAGGCTCTCGCACTTGTCTCAAGTATAAGGTTAAATGGACTGGCTATGCGAATCCAACATAGGAACCTGCTACTGAATTGAAGGACATAGTAGCCCTAGACACCTACCTACAAGAGCAGGGAGGGGGGTAATGTCAAGGGTTGTACCCGTAGAGTGAGTCTTGGAGTACTCCAGCGACGTGAGCACGTGACCTCGCTTAGTAACGCAACGCATTGATCGCAACGCATTGACTTGACAGAATCCTCTAGAATGAGTAGACTAAGTATATAAGGTGGTAAGGACTCTGCTCTGGAAAGGATAATCGAATCTTCTTGTACATAGACAGCCTCTGTAGTTCAATTCAAAGTACTTGCTACAAGCCCTGACAATAAGTAGACTTAGTATAGTTTTTAGTAAGACTTATAAAGATCTTTAAGTAGTCTATAGATAAATCCTTAGGCAGGTATTCCGACACCTCTAGCATAATAAGATCGAGTATTCAGGTAGTATTAGTTGTCTCTACAAGTGCTTTCATAATATCCTCTAACCTATAGTCCGACTTATTAAGAGCTATACGCTTCGCTAAAGGAGTAGGTATAGCTATAGTTAGTAGATTTCTAGTAACAGGATAAGTCTTAATCTAATAGAGGTCTAGAACTACTATTATCTCTACTACTAGAGACTGTGTACTTAGGACTTTATTAGATAATAGAAGGGTTAATAAAGGTTTAGGCATAATAGACTAAGTTAGAGGTTCAGGAGTATTTCAATGAATATTTCCATCGACTAAAGTTCACGAGGTATATAGTACTAGCATATAGCCGGTGTAGCTCTGTGTTATAGGAGATTTAGGAAAATACCTGTCTAGTATAGCTAATCTATTATTATAAGTTATAGTAGATATATCATCTTCGCTATAAAGTTCTTCGTTATCCTTTCTCTAAAAAGCTACTTACTAGAGAGGCTTATTATTTGTCGAAGTCTTCGAGTTCTCTAAGGCGTAGGAGCTATTATAAGAAGTAATACTAGTACCTAATTCTTCTGTAGACAGCTTACTACTAATAGATGTTTCTCTAGCGCTAGATCTAATCGTAAAATTATTCTTTAGATAACTATGACCTAGTACTCTATATATCTTAGATCTACGCGCTCTAGCGCTTATTCCTTATATAGTAGTATAGGATCGTTTTAATAATTAAGCTATAATACGTCTAGATATATAGTAGGATTCTATAAGTTTAGTCTCTGCCGATAGAGGACTTAGAGGAGGAGTTAATAAAAGTGTGAGTTTAACAGGAGATAGAGACCGACCTACTAATCTAGTCTACTCGCTAGAGTATTATCGAACAAATAGAGTATTAGTGAAGGTTTTTAGAAGTCGATTATACTCTTACTTACTTATTTAACTAAGTCGGATTATTAACTCGCGTATTACTTTACTCTTAACCTTAGAGATATAAAGGATATATAGTATATCGCGTACTTTTAGCGCTAATAAGTTAAGGATTAACTCTATAGTTATTTAGAAGATATATAATTAGATAGTAACCTTATAGTAGAATATAAGAATACTCTACACAAGTATATAATAGTATAACTATTATCTTAATAGCCTTTAGCTTTTAGTAATATACGACTCGCTAGTTATTAATGCCTACTTACTAAGTAATGTATAAGTAATTATATATTAGAATTACCTTACTCTACTAAAACCATCGTATATACAGACTACATCTAGCTATATAGGTAGCATATATATGTTTACACGTCTATATTTTATAGATAGTATTATTAAGATATTAAAATACCTATCCACTATAGAGAGCCGAGTTAATATTAGACTTAAGTAGCTCTAATAGGTATTCCATAGTATCGTGAACAGTCTCGATCGTAGTTATTCTCGCAAGTAAGTAGTAATTTATATAATCACTTATATAATTTGTCGCCGTTCAAGCTATCTATACCTCTTACACCGCAAATATCAGGGACTTAATTAAGAAACATAGAGGAAGAACTATTATTTAATAGAGAACTAACTCCTGTTAATATCACTCATCGTAACTACTCTATAGACTATGACACAGAGTGTAACTGTAGTAATACTTATAGCTAGCGAGATAAGACATCTTAGCTAGATAAACTCTAATTACTCTATATAGATAAATAGGAGGAAGGAGAAGTATATAATAAGCCTATTCCTAGCTACATCTACTACTCTATTGAATAGAAAGTTATATTTAATAACAAGCTAATCTCTAAGGATATAGAGCAGAATCTTGTTCTAGCGCTAATCTTCTACTAGCCCTTATTCCTATAACCTAAGTTAGAAAAGCTCCTCTATAAAAAGCTACTATCAAATAAGTGTATCAGACTAGATGATACAAATTTAGTAGTTTCAGTAACAGATCGGTTAGAAAGAGACCTTACAAAGCGATTTAATGAAACCGACATTAACTAGCTAGTAGTAGAGAAGCAGCTTATAGCTTAGAGAGAGCTCTTCTATGTTAGTAAGAAGCTAAGGTTAGATATCTCTTTTAACTATATAGAAACAGGTTAACTTTAAACCTCTTTAGTAAGAAGAGGTAATAAACGAAATAGTTCTTCTACTACATAGCAGATACGTATAGAAAGCCACACTTAATTAGATACTAAAGAAGCATCTACAGAGGAACTATCAGTTTAGTAAGACGTGTATAACCTTATACGTTGCTCTAGCCCCTCTTACTATCTTAGGCCATATTACTAGAGGGATCTAGTAGAAAGGAAGCACTATAAGCTAAAAACCTATTAACTTAAGGCTCTTATTCGGTTTATAGAACATAGTAGACGTTTACAGACCTACGATAACATCTCTAAGGACATTCGTTAGTAGATATATATAGAAGAGTAGTAGTAACTTAAAAGGTATTAAAGGGTTACTAATATATTATCTTTAAATATCTCTTCTATTACTATTACTAATATACTACCTAGGCTATCTTCTTAATCATTTATACCTGCTTTAGCTATTACTAGCTTATAAGCTATACTATCTTATTCTTTTATAGCTATAGCTAAGGCTTTCTTAATATATAGGCTCTAAGATATTACTTTAAAGGAATACACTCTTTAGTAGTAATCCTAAGTAGGTGATCCTATATTAAAGACTGAATTTATAAAAGCGTATAAGATAGTAATAGAGGATAGTTTAGATCTTAAACAGATTTATAAGAACTAGAATTCTAATGTTTTTATAGATAAGAATAAGGAAAAAGATATAGAAGTAAGGCTAGAGGTTACTCGTCGCTTTATAAAAGATATTATAGACTAGGTTATATAGTATAGGTAGTTAGTAGAATAAATAAAGTATAGACGATATAACGTACATTACTCTATTAATATATATAGTTCTATATCTACTACTACTAATTTTAATATAACTCTTCTACTATTATCCTAGTATATCTAAAGTAACCCTTAGTGCTACTCTTCTTGTCTCTAACTATATTAATATACTACTCTAGAAACTTAGTAAAGTCTTACTCTAGAGAGTCTTTAAAGGTCTACTAGTGTTTCTTTATAAAAGCCTTTAGTTTAGTAAAAAATTCCTTAATTAGGTTTAGATTAGGTAAATAAGGTAGTAGATAGATAAGCTTAATACCTATATTATTATATATTTACTTAATCTGCTCTATATAGTAGAAAGATATATTATCTATAATAAGTATAGATTTTAGTTTAGGCTACCTGCTATAATAGAGAAGGAGCTACTTAAGGAAATCCTTAAACACTTTACTGTCTATAGAGCCCTTAAAAACATGTGTGAGAAGGATTCTATCTTATGTATAGGTAGGTAGAATCTGGTATCGCTTACCCTAGTAAAACTTAGAAAGATAGACAGGCGCTATACTAAGGGGAGACTAGCTAGTCTGCCTGAATCTAATTAACTTATTATAACTAGATTTATTAATGTAGATAAGATGATACGACTGAAAGGCGGACAGGTTTTATAAGTAGAAATCTCAGAGATCTGGGCTTTGCTCTCTTGCTACTCGACGGGCAGCCTTTTTTAACTAATTTCTTGCCTTCAAAGCTCTACTAATACTAGATGTCGACATAAGAATATTAAATGCGTCCTACAAGAATACTGCCATTTCCTCCAGATACAGCCCGGGTTTCTCTAACAGGTGTTCACATAAAGCATTAATTATCAGAGGTGTGATTGAGCGAGGCCTCCTACTACCATTTGGAGGCGCTTTTGTAGTTCTATAATAGCGAATGTTCGAACGAATTCCTTTTACCGACCGTCTACTACACTCGGCAACCTCTGCTATTTAGTCAGTCTTTAACTTTTTATTAAGGATCATATCTTGAATCAGATCATGCTACGAAGAGGCGAGGTTGGGTGCTATGGTTTAGTTATAGTCGAGTCTGAGTTCGATAGTAATAAAGGATGTGTTCTGACGAGATAGAGAGGACTTTAGCTATGGCCTAGTAGCGGGTTTCGGGTCTAGTGATGCGCTAGTCTACATACGGCTAGACTTATATTCAAGGACCCGCATAAGCGGGACTTGGAGTTTGTGGCTGCTTTGACAGAGGGGAAGCTAGTTTTGTAAGCGACCGTACAAGCCTCAAGTTACCGCTGGATTAAGCGAGAGCACAGACCCATCAGCCTGGATATAAAAATTCCTCGAGGTACTACGATTCCACACTTTCTTTTCTCCAAGCATCCAAACATCCAACAACACTCTTGTACTCAAACTTTTCATTACTCTCAACCTCCTTCCGTCCATTCAGCAGCGACACTTCAGCACTCTACTGGCTTCTCTTATGGGAAGAGCTAACTACCAAAGGTGAGTTTCTATTGTTCTATTCTCACACTTCATGGGTGGTCAACGGCACCCTTATTTTGCCCTGTCGATTCCGCTCATTGGAGTCTGTTAGAATACAGGGACTTCAAGAGAGCAAGAGTAAAGGACTTAAATTGCTTGCCTTGCTCTAGAAGAGCAGA
Source organism: Hymenoscyphus scutula (assembly GCA_001399465.1). Classification (NCBI taxonomy): domain Eukaryota; kingdom Fungi; phylum Ascomycota; class Leotiomycetes; order Helotiales; family Helotiaceae; genus Hymenoscyphus; species Hymenoscyphus scutula. Next base: position 15,557 of record LKTO01000379.1, on the reverse strand, counting down.
GGGCACATATATAGAACTTTGCAATAACCATTGCTGTATCCATCTACCGTGAAAAACTCTTTCCTGCCGGCATGCCAGACGGGCATACCGATATCTCATAAGTGGCTTAATATAACAGATATCACCGTACCTATCAACAGAGTCATACCCTCAATGTGCGCATTGAGGAATGGCTACTCGGGCGTTGTGTCGATAACCAAAAAGATCTTGGTCGCAAGAGAGACTGGCCACCTCTCTTCGGCGCGAAGGTTGAAGTGATTCCAGTTGCGCGCTGTCTCGACACACATTGCACCCACGTGTGTTGATTCTGGCCATACTCGTGTCGCAGACCGCGAGATATGGAATACCAGGAGGTCTTCGTCGGAGAAGTCTCGGGCGGCAACTGAGCATTTTGCATGGAGCCATTCTTGCCTGTTCATGTCTTCGGACGTTTGCTGAGGGTAAATGCCCCAACTCACAGGTACATTCTTTCGATGCGCAACAAGACGTACCGCACTGGTCTCTCTCGACTGCGAGGATCTCGAATTGAAAATTGTAAGTACATCCCTTTCCCAAACTTCCCATAGCACTGCTAACTTCTCTTTACTCCAGAAGATTTTGGATACCTCAGTGTGCTGGATATTAGGGGTTGAAGCCCCATGAAGAGGATTCACTGCTCTCCTTTCTTGTAGTTGAACATTCATTAAATTATCATCCATTCACTATTGAACCGGCTTTCTTGACGTGTTCATCACGTGCTCGCTTAATATTGTCATCTCCATTGTGATAAACACCGCCCACTCGTGACCTGCTTAGAAACTCAAGCCCTAACCCCTTGGCAAAAGCTGGCCAATAGAATCGTTCTATCACCTTGATTATATCTAACTACTATTCGTCGATAAGAAATCAGGCTCTTGTAACATCTGTGGCAATCAAGAAACTTACGATTGACTGCAGGTTTTGTTGCCTACTAGGAGCTTGTTAGTACGGAGGTACAGCGTGTAAAGAATGTCACCCCTATATCCCTGTCACCCAACTTCAAAGTCACGCATCGCAACAACAACAACATAGTAAAATCTTCTTAAACCTTCCATATCAGTAGCGGGGCTTTTAGTGATTATTATAGATTTAAAATGAATATATTTCAACAAGTTTTGCGTGTGATTCTTGGAGTTAGAGCGGAGTGACATTCTTTATACGCTGTACCTCTGTATAGCGCATTTCATAGCAATGTTGCTCTTTGAATTCACCAACTGAGGCCATTTCGCCCCAAGAAACCAGTGATTAGTGAAGTTGTTTTTGAGTCGGCACCTTTAGCAAAGGTAGAGCGGTACCTATATATAAATATTGCAGCTCTTGAATCCTTGAAGGTTACAAAGCCCAACCAAGCTCTATTCTTCAGCTAGCATCCACATCAAACCTCAAACAGCAAAGATGGGAGCTTCACAATCTACGCAGCTTCCAGAGAAGACTAGCCAACCCCTTCAAGATGACCTCAAACCTACCCACGCTACTGGCCAGCACTGCAGAGAACGACCGCAAGAATTAATGGACTACCACCAGACAGCAGGAATGCCAACTGGCGAGGATGGTGACCAAGGCAAGGAGGAAAACAAGACGGAAATCATCAACGGCGTCGAAGCTCCTAGCGTGCGAAAGACTTGGATTTTTGAATCTGCCATGGGAATGTAGGTATTCTCTGAATTCTTTTCCTCTCCCGGCTTGTTTCTTGTAGATCGTGAAACTCTCTTCTTTTCAGGCAGCACACTTCCTCTCCTATTGCCTCTCTCCCACTTAAATTTTCTCAAACACACCTCTAAAAGGGCCATGACTAACACCGAGATAATCTGCAGTACGCCGCCAAATATACCTTCACATCGCCCCCCTTGACAAATCCATCGAGCCGCGAGGGGGCTTCAGCGAAATATTCAAGATTCGATATCAAGATTTCTCCCAGCGACCAACGCACAAGTGGACAGAAGCCAAAATGATGGACCGCGATAGAATGGCACAGAAAAGACACAACATCTATTACACCACAAAGTTAATCAGCGAGGAGACTCTCAAGATTCTATACAACGAAAATACCTTCGAGCTCGACTGGTTCGGATACGACGGACAAGCCTGCTTCGCGAGACTTCCTGAGAAGAATAGGCAACATATACAACGAGTCTGTATTATCGCTCCAGCACCTTCAAGCTATCGTGCGGGATGTTACGCGCCCCGGAGACTCCCGATTGACGCTCTTTGGTCCCCGATTGTCCGGAATCTGAAGCGGCTTCAAATCGTACTGCGAGATCCAGAGAATGGCAGGTACAATTGGACATTTTTGAAAGATGGCAAGTTCTGTGAGACGCAATCGTTGGAGGAGAAGATGGAGATTTGGTTTGCTTGGCTTCGATCTTTTTGGGATACTTCGCAGAGCGGTTGTCCGATGTTTGCGAGGTAGAGGTGGATGATCGTGGTTGCATGGTGGAAACACAGTCGGTTCTGGCATCGTGTTTGGGCGGCAGATATGTCTATTTTGGACACCCCTGGCCTGAAAAGATGGATCTGATCTTTCGGCAACGACGTCCTCGGTACTTCTTTGAGAATGATATGCTTGAAGAAGAGGATTGGCGAGTTACAGATACTGGTAAGGAATTGCCTTTTGATAATTGATGGGGACTTTCTAGCCAATAAGAGATTTTTTTCGCGAAGAGTGTTTGTGGTTTCAAGAGCCTACCATTTGAAGGACGTAGGTATGATGTGTCATCCGCTTTCTCTTGTGGTTGGGAATTTTCAGAAATGGGTCACGATATTCCTCTGTCTACCTTGTACAATGCCAATAAGTATCTCTCTGTTATCACTAGGGTATTAATCATTGAGTCCTCGGAATGAATTATGCCATCTATGTGCTATTTTGATGACAAGTGTAAGAAATTCAACATCAATGAAATCTATACACGCTTTCCGAAATACAACACCCATGTCCCCAACTATCTGACCTTCAGATAGCATGGACGAGTAATTGCTTCGTGACCCCTAGTGGTACCCGACTCCCATCAATATGACTCCGCTGGTAATCTGTCCAGAAATATGCCGTACTTTACACCTCCCATAATTACACCACCGCCCTATAACAGAAATTGACGTCGAAAAAAAGGTTTCATCCAAGTAACCCCTTCATTCTCCACATTCCCCATATTCCCCCCTTGACGCCGCATTTCCCATCATCTCATTCAGAGCTCTCCCAACATGTGTTTCACCAAATATATATATGTACGTGATCCCACCAGCCGAATCACAGGCAGCCCTACGCCTCTCATCTAGCCTTCCTTCGCACTATCCCGATCATCCCACGTCCCCTTTACACCAGCAGTGATTCCACAGAGAAGAATCCCGACGACAATGATGATCATGGGAAATGGGATTTGCGGGTTTTCCATGGGGTCCGCCGACAGTTCGGGATGTGAGATGCCTGGGTGGGCATCGTTTGCGGTCGCTTGTCCTATGGCATCTCGTGATGATAGGTAGTTTCCGAGGTTGACAGCCTCTCTTGAGACGAGGTCGAGAATTTTGGGAATTGGTGACATCTTCTTGGGTGTTTTGTGGTTATGGATGGTTGATGGTTGTCGTGGAGATCGGTTGGATCGGCGTAAGCGGTTACAACTAATAGGTGCTTGGCTTGGTGAGCGTGTAAATATTTTTTGCTTTTCTTTCTTGAATCGAATTGACTTTGGACTTGAAAAGCGAGAGTGAGACGAGGAGACTTTTCGCCTTTAGCGGGATAGGGATAGAGACAGAGGCTTGTATGGGGAACGTGGTGAAGTTGTTTGTGGCAAACCTGTCAGAGATTATTTGAGGGGGGGGGTTGGATCAACTTAAAAGGGGACGGTTAAAATCTGATGGCAGAAGGTCACTAATGTACGGAACGCCGGAACTAAAAATAAGAAAGGTGGAAAAACACGACACGCTTACTCCCCTGAGCCAATCATGGGCTTCGCTTATGACTCTCTCGCGAAGCGGGCAGCAGGACTAGCCAGAGCGCAATATACAGCCTGCTGTTTTATCAAGTTTCTTGATGTGATCACTATGAAGGATTTAGGGTTACGTATATGTTACGTATATCCCTGGATTTGGTTGGTTCAAACATAAATCCTGAATACGAGCCACCACCCCGCCACCCTCCCTGCGCCACACGATAACCAGCAGGATCTTTTTCCCAAAGGAGGTGACACGCGTAAATAATTGAAATCATTAGGAGTGTGTTGTATTGTATATACAAGGTCTATACGCTTCAGCAAATGAGATATCGAACAGTCCGAATATGGTTTCCGATTGGCTGCAAGTACTGCAGGGCTGAGGTAAGGGTAGCACATCAATCTCGGGTGTGCCCCTCTCGTTGGCTGTTTCGAAAAAATCAGTCGGGACCTGCATATGCTGACGTCATGCTGGCTGCATCCAAACCAAGCAGGACTCAAGTAAAAGTATTTTGAGTTGGCTGTAATTTCAAGCTTCAACCGTTTTTCGGAGCCTCTGCACAAGCTTTCAGATTCCAAGCCCAGATTCTAAGAGTGAACAAGGTTTCGCTTAGCGCCAGCCATCATGAAGCTTCTGGACTTGCCAACCGAGCTCACGAGGGACATCGTCGACGAGATGGTTGAGACGGTTGGTCTCTACCAAAGTGTCAAATTGCGACGCGTTTGCAGTAATTATTCAACCTGCTATTGAACAACAGACCACTAACTACTTAGGGATGTTTGACGAATTAATTCTTGATAATTTCTCTCGCGACCCGGAGAAAAGCTTCAAGGAACACATCGGAATTACTATTTCTCCACCATTTTTTGCTAGAACTATGTACCTCATGTTAAAACATGATTCTCAAAGGAATAGACCATGGTCCGTCCTCTGCGATGAGGTCGTAGACTTGGTAATTGGAAGTCATCCGACCGAGCCGGCCGATCCGGCAAGAGTGGGAAATACCCGCTTTTCATCGCAACGCGAAGAGCTTCTTGATGTGCTTTGCCAGCAGATGAGCCAGAACGGCTGCAGCCCATCGATTGCATGGAACCCAGAACTTGCATATGATTGGACCGTCGAAGACAAAATACTGGCCGCTCTCACTGCCGCCGCCGCTACGGGGAATATCCCAGCAATGGAAAGACTGATTGACCAGTACTCATACGACGAGTGGTGCCTTGCTAGCGAAAATGAATTCTTTGGAGTTCCATTGTCGGCAGCGACATTTCATGGGCAACTGGAAGCAACATTATTTCTTCTAGACCTCGCAGCAAAGAGAGATTTCAAACCAAATGAGGGGTGGTGCCACACCGACCGGCAACTGATCCTGAGATCGTTATATTGTTCCGGTCACCTGGACATCGTGAACATTGCCTTCATCCCAAGATATGAACTCCGTTACACAGGACGGGATTTTGAACGCGCAATCTTGGAAGCTATCAGGAATCGTCATGGAACAATCGCCCTGTATCTGTTTGCCCGCGTCGAAGGAATCGATAACAGAGCATCCCTCAGAGAAGATATGTTTCAGTATGCAGCACGTTATGGCTGTGATCATATCATCACGGCTTTGATGGAAGGAAGCTCTTGCAGGACGCTAGAATACGCAATCCAATCCGCATCGTGGCGTGGTGAGACGAAAGTTCTTCAACTTTTACTAGATGGAGGATTGAAAGCTGATCCTTGGGTTTTGAACGACGCTCTCATTGCGGCTGTAAAAAGGGAAGACTATGATGTCGTTCGAGTCCTCTTGGATGGGGGTGTTGATATCAACTACAGCGGCCCTGAAACCGGTCTTGGTCCTCTTTCATTCGACAAGGACACAGCCATTGGTGTTGCCCTTTCAAACCACCAGCCACGCATGGTAAAATTTCTACTGGAGCGAGACACTAATACAAATGCGTCTGGAGTTGGAGTAGAAGAGATACCTCGTTGGCCGTTGGAAGAAGCTGTCACAACTGCATCACACGTGGTCATATAAAAGCTGTTCAACTTTTACTAAACCGGAAACATAAAGCCACCCGTGGGATTTTGAACGGCGCCCTCCCTCAAGCTGCAAGAAAATACCATTATCATGTATATCGATTACTTTTAGGTGAGGGATATGATTTTGACCGTAAGGATCCCTCGCCCAAAGCATATTATTCTCCATGCTACATGGGTTCACTCATTGCAGTTGCAGTTATGAACAACCGGCTAGGTACACGTGGTACGGTTCTTGTTGGTAAGAGGTGCTGATGTAAACGCACACGGCCATGGACCAATTGCATTCCAATTTGCCTGTTCACTCGTCGAAGGGGGAGAAGAATCAATTTCAAGGCTGGGTAAGGAGTGTTGTGGGTGTACCACGTGACCTATATCCTGCATATATCCTTAGAGCTCGTCAATAACATACCAACATAACCACTGAATCATGCATTCCTCTTCGTGCTCTTATAACAAGGTACCTGTATGAGTACTATCCCGGTAAAAAGGGATTCTTAGAACACACTCAGGCCAGCATCATATTGTTCAACTTCTACGTCGGCTAGGGGTCGAGTAATATGTTCAATCACTTCCCTCCTCGCTTTCTTACCATTTGTCGAATTTTCGAACTCGGCGGAAGAGGTCGAGACGTGCCCAAGGCTGGCTTCAGAACACGTTTGGCGTAAAAGAGGACAAAACCTTTTGCTTGCATCGATTACACACCCTGATCGAAAAAGGTTCCAGATTCCAAGTCGAAAATGGATTGAGCTTAGAGATATTATTTCAAAATTCTGACCTATTTAGCTCATACCGCTGGGGCGAGGATGCTGGATTATATCTGGAATTAAGGCTGTTTGATGTTTCTTTCTTGGGAAATAAGACCGATGACACCTAAATAGGAGGTTTTCGCTCTAAACTTTGTATTGCGCACTGAGACGCGCATTCTAGGCTCAGTGCTGGTTTTAAATGAAGCACTGGCCGTAGGGGGTGCTTCCAACGAGTGTAAGTATAAATTTGGAAGTTTTCGTGTCCTTTGACGTAGCGCCTCTAAAAATTATTAGAAATAACTAGCAATTTATAAACATAAAACCGTTTCAACTTCCCTTATCTCTTAGATAGGTTTAGGAATATGAGCTTATCCCCTCTGTTTTCACTCTCTCAAACACGTTACCAATTTTAAGTTCATTATGAAAATCTTTTTACAGTTTACTTAATAGTAAGTAGAACCTTATATAGCTAATTAGAAACCTATAATCACCCTTTATTTTAAAAGTAATGATGTGTTAGAGAAACAGAGTTTTATCTTTGTTGACAGACAAATGATTACCTAGTTAAACTGAATGGTGATGATGTTAAGCAACACAACTTAAGAGTCTTGGCATTCGGTAAAGCCCCTTTCCAAAGAATCACACTACTACAAGTATGAACCTTTTCCACCTGGCACCACCCTCTGCAGACAATAACATAAGTTTCCCCTCTCATAACGTGGCGCGTTGCGAGTCAAAAAGTCTTTACTGAATTATATTTCAAATTTTAGGAGAAGTAAAGAAAAGGGCTTGGTAGGGAATCGCTATCCTTTGGCAGTGAGGATATTATGGTTCACTAGAGGGTAACTGCTATAAATTGAAAAATAATGATTTCTTGAGATGGGTTTTTTTATTCAAGCCGCTGTTCTACATCTTGTTGATATTTCACTGCGAAGTGTCATGCGAGAAAGACTTCAAATCAAACAGTAAAACCCGCATTACAAAACTCTAGGAAGAAGGAACTATCTTGGAAGTGGACTTTACCTCATGGTATCCCAAGATGAAATACATATGAACCCACCAGGCTTCAGCGCATGCCTTCAAGCGATCCAAGAGGTTAAATTCCGTCAAATTGCTGCCAGAGAAGAGCAGCAGCTTAGAGGAAAGCAGTTCTGAATCTTAGTTCATGGGAATTAGTTCTCGACTGTAACAGTGCGGGCCTCAAGATTGCGCTGCAACAGCTTATCGCTAATCATAAACTCTAACCCTGGCTTTTTCTTGAAGTCGTCAATCCCCCGCCTTTGTTCAAGGATAGTGCTGCATACAGTTGGAAACCCTTGGCTCCTTCCCAGAGCTGTCGGGCGAGCTCCCCGTCTTGCTTGTATTAATCGTTGTATCTCCAAAAAATGCATAGACAGCTATGCAGCATTGAAACCTTAGCTATACAATTCAATAACCTATATGATACACGAGCGAACCATCATTGGATCTTCTCCGAAGCCAAGAGGAAGCTCCTCGCACGATACTCAATTCACCTCGGGAAACGTGACTATAATCGTGGAGATCAAAATGCAACAATAGCCTAACTAGCTTTCAAACTTGACTTCTCCAATACATAGTCGACACATTTTTGATAGCTACCACCACACAGACAACACCACAAAGCAGAGGATCTTTCCAGACGTCCCTGTTTCAGACAATACCAAAACTCCAGCTGTCGAAGCAATCGAACCCTTCACCTTCCCTCCCGACTCCGCGCCATACCCCCCCCCCCCCCAACGAAGCAATGAATGTATATTTACCCTGGAATGAAGAGGAACTTACTGTCCTTGGAGAAACATATCGTGAGATAAGGGTACGACAGGGTGGATCATGGAAGGACGCAGCGACATTCATGAGAAAAGAAATGCGGAAACGCGGCGGACCGAAACGCAGAGAGTATACGGTTCATAACACGAAGGCTCGCTGGCGCAAATTGAAACTCGAAGACCCTAGTCTGTTCGAGGGGGGTGGAATGGAGGAGGACATGAAAGACACATATCCTGGGGAAGCTGATGAAGAACAATCTTTCATAGATGACAGTGATGGAAACAGCGCTTTGGAAAAGAACCTGGTCACACCCGAGAATCGCCAAAATGTCCCCGGCAATCCGCTTTTGTCATCTGCAAAAAGCACACCTTTCATGGCCAATGGTGTTGAAAACATCGGCCTGAAAAAGAATCAAGTAGCACACGAAACCACTCCGAAGACCCCTAGAAATCCAGTCTTACCGCCAGTAAGAAGCACAGCACGTGGAGGAATAAACAAAACAACCAATGGACCCCAAGTGTCGTCTTCCGGTACTTGTCAACAAACAAAATCTGCCGATGAGCGGTATGATGAAGCCCTCAACAACTTTTTTGCCTATGGATCGGCCAGAAGTGCAGTTGAGCCGGGATGGAGTGAGAAGCGCCAAGAAAATTTGAAAGGGGTTGCTTTAAGGGCTGGAGACAGAGTCATTGCAGAACGACGAAAGAAATAACCTTTTTCTCTGCCCCTGGAATTCCCAGATTAGCTCGATCCTTTGGTTAGTATTTCCAAGGTCATCTGGAATAAAACTGCCCAAGTCAAACCCGCCGCAAATACTGCCCTGCGGACATGAAGTTGATGATTCAAATACAAGTAATAACTGAAATACCTTGAATTTCTGGTTTGAAGTGCTGTTCTTTGCCTAGCACACCACTTTCTATTATGCCATAGACATTACTATGGCTGCTACAGTTCAGCTCCGTCTTTTGGAATAAGTAAATAATTGCACTGTTGTAAAAGAGTGGATAACCACTCTACTCCGCCCCCTAGGGAGATTGAAGGTGACGGAACAGACTTAAACCTAGTTTTAGAACATCACGGCTGCCATGATATAAAAAATTACATATGAGATCACTTTAATAAATCAAGCATGCAGTTAACAGGATTATGAGGCGGATTCGTCTTGTGAAGGGAATCTATCTACATTCCTGACCGAACCTTACGCTTCGTAACATGGCCACTCCAATACCACCAAAGAGTTCCACTATTCCAAGTCACCTTCAAAGCAACAGCAATAACAGAAATCCAATAGTATCCAGTGCACCCCGGTTATCGAAAGTCCCATCCTTCAAAATTGTCTCCGTCGTATTGGTCCGCCTCCATTTCAGCCTCTAGTTTTCTCTCAAAAGCCAAAGCGACAACCTCTCTCAACGACTCCAATACATCTCCACTCCAACCCGGCGTATTGAAAGTAGCTCCATACTCATTGTACTCCTCGACGGCAGTCGCTAGGTCTTGACGGGCGAAATCGACATCGGTTTCGAGATCGAGAGGGAATGTTTCTTTGGTCAATCGTAAGGGGAAAGGAAGATTGGCGGCGGGATCTGGTGTTTCTTGAACTGGTTGTACAGGTACTGGAGACTCGGGGTAGAAGAAATCAGGGTCTCGATTGTGAGATGCAAGGTTGGGATCGTAAGTAGCGTGATTGTCGTTTTGATTGACGGCAGATGCAACATCGACAGCCTCAAGATCGAGAGCGGAAGACTCCTTTTCGAGTTGTCGGGTATTAGATTGATCCTCAACTTCTGCCGGACTGCGATCGGGCTCTTTTCGAACTAAATCGCCCTCCTCGTCTTCGGTGAACTCGGTCATTTCTGAATCGTTTCTTGAGGAATCGTACAAATCGTAAATGTCATGAGACTCCTGGACTCTGTTCTTCTGACTGGCGACGTTGGTTTCCAAAGCCTCGTTTCCTTTCTCAGCATCAACATCCATAGCCTCACCTTGCTCATTGACCTCAACTAGAGAATCTGACCCATGGCTCGATTCCTCAGCTTGCTCGTCCTCCCCTTGAACTGTTTCCCCCTCTGTCTCTGAATCCTCATCGTCGGCCTCCATCTCGAACAGGTCTGGTCTCTGTCTTTTCAAGCGTCCGTGTTTGCTTTCGATTCCGCCGCCCTTGTAGATTCTTGGTGGAAGGACCCCAGTGGTTGCTTGACGTCGTGCCATTTCGTGGTTCATTGCATCTGCTACCATGTCCCACGAGTATCCACGACATTGGTGGCGAGCCTCGCGCACAAGGAGACGGATCTCATCATCGGCCCAGATGGTGATTCTTCCCATAGCGCGTAGTGTGCGTGTTTATCGGTTTGTTTTCTTTCTTTGTCAAGCTCAGAGACCACCGATCTGAGGCTTAGGTCTAGCCAATCTGAGGGTGCAAAAGATGGAAAGATTGTCTCCTGTGGCTCAACTTAACTAGTGGTTGAGTCGTTGGGTTCGGCAGTGGCTGTAGTGGGTTTTTTATATTGCGTTATAGGCAAGATATTGCTTGTACAAGGGCCAATATGTATTGAGTGCCAGGCCGTGCACTGTTCCTCACCAAACGGTGGCACTCAATACATATTAGCCCTTGTAGGCTTAGCGAATTACCCTCTTGTGGCGTTCTATTGATCCTTTTGACAATTTACCCTTTGACCTTCACCTTCACTTTTATTATTCTAAGATATTGCTCCATTTCTATTCATTACATTATAATACAGATAATTAAGAAGATGTTGATTAGGAGTCAACTAAGTCCTGGGCCCTTCCTGTGATAGGTGACCAAGTATACAACGCACCACTTTCCTTGAACGCGCTGAGTGAATAAGTACAAAAACGCGCTAGTGTGCTTTTGTTATGACTAAGGACGGGTTACCATGTCATGATACTAGGACCCTTTTGGATAAAGAGAATTATTTTATGAAACTTCAAAGCATTATCTCACAAGAAGGTCCAGGTGTTTTATTTAGAGAGTGGGCATCAAGTTCCTAGAGAAAGCTGCAAAGTGTAACTACAAAGGCAAGCAAGAAGTTTCCAATCTACATAGTATCATCAGGAATGGGAATTGAGGAAAGTTCAAACGCAATGTTTCTAGGATAAATCTCCGGTTACACAACCTCTCCCCCATTATGTCCACTAAACGCCTTCAATTACCAGTCCATCGTGCATTTAAAGTGCCATCTCAGCGGCTCCGATTCGTCAAAATTATCAGGATCATCTCGCTCTTGGAGAATGTCAGTCTCCATTTGATAAACGAATTCAAACTCTTCTGTGTACACGGTGTGGGGACCGTGGTGAGCAAACACAACAGTCTCCAGGGCGGGGAACATGTATTCGCCATCGTTGTTCAACCCACTGAATTTGTAGGCGATATCGCTGGGAGACATGGTGAGCAAGCAGAGAGTAAATTTTAGATGACGAAGTTTGGCAGCGGCATTGACGTCTTGGAGGAGAAAGTCGATAGCATCTTCAATGGCCTGGTCGTGTACAGCGGAGAGGCGGGTGCCCTCATTTCCACAGACATTACACTCGAGAGACAGCTGATCCTTCTCGTAGTCAAAGTACATGAAGGGGTTCAACTCAGTATCGAGAACAGGTGCATTCGCAAGGTGCTCCGTAGAAATGGCTTTGGGGAACAGGCTTGGAACTCGAAGGTGAGGGACTTTGTTGGCTTTGTATGACCATCTCCTGCGGTGGCCATCAAAAACTGCCCGTACGACATTCCAGTTGCGATCAGAGCAACAAAGGCCGTAGAAGTTTGTGGTGTCAACTTCCTTGGTGTCGAAAGCAAAAACGTACTTGGCGATCAAGTCTTTGACTTCTTTTGGGAATCGTGCCAAAAAGGTTGCGTCGACGATGCAGGGAGTTGGGATGAAGTCGGTGCTGATTGGAACAATGCAATCTTGAGCAAAGCGTCCCTCGAGTGGTCCTAGAGAAATGAGTACCAAGAAACTGAAAAGAGGAATCTGCCTACCAAGTTCCTCTAACTCTTCAGAAATCCAATCATCGTCTTCTACTTCTTCCAACCATTCGCCTTTCCATTCCTTTTTTCCCCCTTCGGTCTCCCCCTTTTCTTCTTCCTCGCCATCAACAGAAGAGGGCGGTGTTGAGAGAGTCTCGCCTTCAATTGATGCTGTGGTGTGAGAGCCTGAGGAAACCTCCCAATTCTTTAGAGAGGACAAGTCAAACTTGAAGTCGTGATTTCTAGCGCGGATGGTTAAAAAGGATCCACAGAAAAAGATGAGGATAGAGACATACGGAACACCCTTATTAACGACGACCTCTAACAGAGGCTCAGAGGTTTTGCGATGGGCATGTCGAACAGTGGCCAGCGTTGTCAGTAGTGTGCACGTACTAATGGTATGGCAATACAGTGGGGTTACAGTATTTTAATTACGTCCTATCTATTCCCTGTAATACACTATTAGTATTTTTCTACTATGCAGTTGAAGTTAATAGTGTGTAAAACTAATTTTAGTTGTATTGCTGTATACTGTTAGTGTCGCTAGTATAGCTATGCGGCTTAAAATTAAGCTTTTTCTACCCTGGATTCTTACTCTACTATCTCGACGTAACGATATTATATACCTACTAGGGCTAGGGCACTAGCTCTATAATCCTAGAGTTCTAATCCTAGGTTACTAGAGCATTTTAAAAAAAGAATTAACTAAATAGCTCTTAAATTAAGCTATTCCAGCTAGGATAGTACTCTCGATAGATAGTTATCTAGTAGTTAACCTATAGATAAATCTACTAGATTATCTATAGATTTATCGATTTAAATTATCTATAGATATCTAATCTAATAGATAAATTAATTCATATATCTATAGATAACTACTAGATAGTATATATAATCTAGTGTTTTAGTTTTTTAGATGTTTTAGAGCTTTTTTCTAGTAATTAGTTAGTAAATTCTAGAGTTAATTAGAGGCTATACCCTCTAAATTTATATATAAACAACTCTATAACTACTAAATAGCTTACCTTATAATTAACAACGATATAAGTGATCTAAGTAATACTCCTTCGAGTATAGAGAGCTAGGTAGATCCTAGCGATATATAATTAGTTTATAGAGAGCTATCTAGACGTAGAGGCGCTTATAGACTTTCTATAGCGGCGACTCGTCGAGGGCGTGTAAGAGTACCCTCTAGACGTATAAGATAGGCACTGTTAGCTTTTAATATATACTAATCTAAAATTAAGAATATACTTACTAACTTATTTAACACAAGTACTAATTTCTATAGTAGTTGTTAATCCTCCCTTATCCGACCTAGTAGTACCTTTATTACTAAACGTACCTCTATTAATACTCTCATCTAAACCTAGCCTCTCATCGTCTCCTACACGCTCTCGAGAGCCCTTAGAAGAGAGCTTATCTCGTCGGAGGTGTGACGATTCTCAAACTAACTAACTAAGGTAACTGAGTATCGCTAGGGTTTGTTCTTATAAAGAGGTTCAATCGTAGACTAGGTGTTTACTCGGAGGTAAACTTATTACTTAACTATAAAGCTGTTAAGGTAGTAATAACAATGTAATATTAAGTTAAGTATAAAGCTCCTATCTAATAGTAGACGTACTAGTCTTATATAGAACCTTCCTGCTTATAGATCTGTTCTAGATCCTAGGACCTCTTTAGATCCCTAGAGGATCCTTAGAGATCTATTATATAATTATAACTATATGAAATCCTTAGATTACTTAGCTAACCTAAGCAACTAGTCTAATACTATAAGAGTATATAATAGTACTCAACCTGTTAGAGCGCCGCCTGGTCTTTACTAGTCACGTGTACTCTTAATTTATAACACTATCCTCTTCTTAGCCTAGCGTGTCTCTACACTTAAGTACAACCTAGGAAATGTTATTAGAAGGCTAGCAGCTCTCTCCTATTATAATATTTTTAATAACACTATAAGTAGATATTTATAAAAAGAAGAAAGAAAGGTTTTAACTTACTAATAACATCGAAAACACCTAACATAAAGTTATAGCCTGTTCCCGATGCTCCTTGTAAGGCCGACAGTGTCTTATAGACGAATCCTAATCTAGCTGTTATACTGAATATATTTATACGAAGTCGAAATGTAATAGAGGTAGTAATTCCTAGGATAAGAGCGTCTCTACTAAAAAAGAGTAGGAATCTCTAGATACTTAGGAGGAGTGTCTATGAGATAAGGAGGAGGCTACTATAGCTAAGATCCTTTAGCTATGAAAGTAGTAGAAGTTTATCTAGAAGCGTTGTAAGGAAATAGCTTGTTAGAGACTTAAATTTATTAACAAGCTTAATATCGCGGAGAAATTGAAAAAAAGTTAATAAAAGGAATAGGAAGACAGAGAGAAGTAAGAGGCGGAGACTGCCTGGCTAGCTACCTTCTACACCCCTACTACAACTAACCTGATTTCTAACCTGGGTCTTAACCCTAGTTTCTTCGAGGCTTTTCCTACTAACTACACGTTATAGGTAGATTTAGGTTTTAGAAATAGAACTCCTTAAGTTCCGCCGAGTACTAGCTGATATTCCCTTTTAGTTTCTAAGTGTTCTCTAAATATAGGTAGTCTAACTATTTAATTAAATACCTAACCTTGCCTTTAATAAGTCTATAGTTAAGAATCTTCTTAACCTTATACTTAGTATTTAGGTTAACTAGCTAGATCTCTATAAGTAAGGCTAGTAGTACTTCTAGTAGTACTAGTTTAAGAAGTAAGATATAGAATACTAGAAAGATGTTTATTATTTTTAGTAGAGCTAGTTTATAATTTAAAGGTTCTTTTACTTACTTAATTTTAAACGGTCTAATATATATATAGTCTAGTTTCCTACTTAGTCTCTTTATATTAATGTTTTTTCGCTATAAATAGACTTTATCTCTCTCTTTTAGTATTAGCTTCTAACTATGTCGTTTATTATAGTAGTATATATTATACTCTACTATAAACTATAAGTCCTCTATAAGTTTCTTATATAGGCCTTTAATCTTTAAGGCTAATACTTAAGCTAACTAGTTATTACTTATTATTTTTATTAGT
>LKTO01000378.1:0-51566 GCA_001399465.1 Hymenoscyphus scutula | reverse complement strand
AGCTATATTTTAAGAGTACTATATAGCTAATAATATTATAACTCTCTATCTACCTTCTTACTCGTCTTATCTTATCTAGCTACTTAATATAGAATACTTTAGTATTCTTAAGCGTATATATAGACGTTAAATTAAACTCTTTATTAAGATTTATATTAACTATATTATAAAGATCGAGTTCTTTTTAGCCTTCTATATAGCTTATAATTAGTTAATAATAACTTAAAATACTAAAGCTAGGTTTTATAGAGCTAGATTAGTCTCTTTTAATCTATAGGTAGTTATTTCTAAGCTTAATATTAGATTATAGACTCTAATACCTTCTATAGACCTCTCTATAAATACTAACCTATAGGTCTCTTAGACTTCTTATAGTCTAATAGAAGCTCTCTCGTAGACTATACTAGTTAAAAATTATATTATACTCTATTAAGAAAGCTTACTAATACTAATTTTAAGATAGTAGCTATATTAGCTAAGAGTATAGAGATATTAGCTTATAAGGTAACTTTACTATTAGCTAAAGTCTAGACTCTTCGCTAGATAAATAAAGCTCTTAGTAAATATTAAAGAGCTAAAAAGACTCGGATTCGTTAAGAGGATATACTTATTATAGAGGATATATAGAATATATTAGCTTAAAAGAAGGTAGAGAAGTAGGCTCGACGCGATAAGCGCTCTAAGAAGAGTAGGTAAAAGAAGAGATAGCTATCTAGACGACGATATAGTACTTATAGAAAGACTAGTTATAATATATAAACTTGTTAAGAGTCTATAGAACTAAATAACTCGTTAGATTCTAAGTAGTTTAGCTAATTAAATATATTATAGTTAAGTAATTATATATTAAAGAGATTTAATAGAGGAAAGTAGCTCGCTCGATAATATAGCTCGCTTAGTAATAAACTATATTAAACTATATAAGGTTAAAGTACTTAAAACTATATATATTAAGATACTAGATATCTATTAAGAGAAATAATAAGAACTTAACTTATTTCTACTCTAAATAGATATATACTTTTACTTTAACTTAGATAAGTTTAAGAATAACTATAATATAAAGTCTATCTATATATTCTTCTATCTTAGAGAACTAGTACTTAAGTAAGCTTAACTATATCTTAAAGACTTCTTTATCTATAAGAATATAGATAGATTAATAGAAGTTACTAAGTTAATATTAAAATTATAGAAAGAATTTAAGACTACTATTTACTAAGTATTTAGAGACTTTAATATTACTAGAATAGCTATATATAAGCTATTAGATCTATACTAGACTAGGTTAGCTATTAACTATACTACTAAACTCTAATACTATATAAATAAATTAGAATAGAATATAACTACTCTTATAGAGCTATTCTATAGAGAATTAAAACTCTATCTATAGAAAGAGATAGTAATATAAAATATAAACTTCTATACTATTACTATAATAATTAAAGCTCTAGTTTAATTAGATAACTATCTATAGAAATTTAAGAAGAATATTTCTTACTAGAAATAATAGAAGAAGAGTTATTAGAAGTAGAATAAGAGTTATAAGTAAGTAGATACTACTTACAAGAAAACCTTTAAGAAAAAGAGTCTTTCTAATAAAGAATAAAACTAATAATATAAGTAGAACCTCTAATTCTTATATAGTCTATCTAGCTACTAAGTAAGTACTATAAGAATACTAATTATAAAGGAAAATAAGTTAATACTACTAGTAAAGAAGTAGTAGTATTTCTTAAAGAAACTATACTCTTAGATAAAGAGCTTAAAGTCTAAGAATATAGAATATAAGTAAAGATAATACTATACTATAATAGTATTATAGAATCTACTTAAATACTAAGGAAATACTATTATAACTTAAAACTATAAAATCGTTATCTAAATTCTTAGAATTATCTAATAGAGAAGACTTAAATAATTAGCTATAAGTAGACGAAATATAGACCTTTATTAGATATTTTATATATAGAAACTAATAGATAGACTTTAATAGAATTAAGCTTAATTTATAGACGTCTTATACTAGTAAAGACTATAAACTAAATATATTATCTTTTAAGATATTAAAATAAGACTAAAGGCTATAGAATTAAAGTATAATATATAACTCTAGAATATTAATAGCTTAGATAGTAAGTAGAAATTTCTAGAGTCTCTAGATATTACTTCTTTAGAACTAGAAATTAGAGATATATAGTTTCTAGTAGATATTTAAATAGATTTTATTAAATAGTAATAGAGTAGCCTAGAAGAATTTATTAGAATATTAAAAGCTAGCTTTAAAAGTAACTTAGCTCTAGAAATTAATAAAGAACTAATTTAACTAGTAGAACTATATATAGTAACTTATACTAAGAATAATTAGATTATACTATAAGTACTTATAGAAAAGAGAAGCTATATACTATCTCTAGAGATAAATAACTATTCTTTACTATAATAATTAAAGATAAAGAACTCTAAATCTTTATAAACTCTAAAGTAATAGATAATTTCCTTTCTCTAATAGCTTTAAAGAAGCTAAATATCTCTATTTAGAGAATTAACTAGCTCTACTAATTAGAAACTATTAATAGAATAGATATTATCTACTAAGATAAGATAATTAAAACTAATAAACTATACTAATAGAAACTAATATTAAAAAATACTATTTAGATAACGTATTTCCTAGTTAAGCCGATTACCCGGTCGAGCTAATCACTAGAATACTAAAACGCTATAACTTTATAAATATTATAACAACGTTATTCAAAAAACCCTAGCTACTCTATACTAATCAAAATCTAAGATGCCTTACATGTATAAGCATTATGTCTAACCTGATTATATAAACTACAACGTCGCTACTTACCTTCTAAGCGCTAGCGCTATACATTGTTACTACTCTCTTCCTACTAAGTTTAAGTACTTTAAACAATTTCCTCGCCTTTCTTAACTATAAGACTTCCACCTTAGTAAATACGCCTCTTTCGCTTTCTCTCCCTCCTCTTTTTAAACTGATTTGTCTCTTATAGCGCCTTGATTTCAGCTCTTATAAGAGTAGCTCCGTGTACTATAATTTAAGCCCCCTTAGTAAACCGATCAAATACCTCGTTGATTAATGTAGGAGAGCTATTTTAGTATCGTACGATATAGTTTTTAAGATATGTTATCTGAAATTCAAGCTCTATTATGTTCTGTAGCGTCTTTAGAGTCTAGATTAGCTTGTCTTTGTTAAAGTTATATATGTCCTCCTCTATGATCCTATATTTAGTAATTATATTTTGTATAAGCCTAAACCAGTCTCTAAGAATTATAGGATCTTCGTACCGAGCTCTTTTGTAATCGTACTTACGGCTAAATTTTGTTTTAATCTCTGTATAGCGTTTAATGAAGGCAGAAGTCTAATTCTTGCCTATAGGAGGCGTGTCGCGTTTAGAGAGAAGAAGGTCTACTATTTCTCAAATAGCTACTAGCCAGGGTGAGAATCCGCGCGAATCTAGGTCGAGAATATATTGTACAATAGCTAGCTCTTCTTTAGAGGTAAGTCTTTAAGTATTAGAAGGAGTATCGCGTCGCGAAGGAATTCTATGTATTCGGTCGTAGCGGGTTGTATAAGGCACGTCGTAGGCTTTAGCGTAAGCTTATATACTCTCAAATTAACCTAAATTAAAGACTTGAACAGCTAAAAGAATACAAGCCTCTTTATTAGAGGGTTAGGATTAATTAAGTAGTAGTATTTTAATTTAAAGTTGAGTGTCGCGTTTTAGTATTCTAGTAATCAGCTCAACTAGATGATCGGCTCGACCGGGAAATATATTAAAACTATCTATATTTTAGAAATTATAGAATTATATTTAATTATTACTAGTAAATAATATTAATATAGTTTATTAGCGAGTCGATTACTAAAAATATATTTAAAAAACATCTATATAACTCTAGTAAAAAATCTATAGTTCTTAAATAAAATTAATAAAATTAATAAAATTAATAAAATTAATAAAATTAATAAAATTAAAAAATTTACTTTATTACTAATATAGTTTATTAGAACTCTATATATATTAGAACTCTATATACTCTAAAATCTATATAAAAAGCTACTTAGTAAGTAGCTCTAACTTTTTATTCTATTAATAAAAAAAGCTAAAATTAAAAAGATAGTTTTAGTAGTATATAAAGAAATATAATATAGAGTTTTAGATATGTACTAATTATAATTACTTAGTTATTAAAGAAATGAAAAATAAATTATAAATATAGAGGTAATTTTAAGCGAATCGTTAACTATAATTAGTTAACATCTAAAATTTTATCTTTAATTTAAGTAATAAATCTAAAACTATTTAACTAGATAAAAAGAATTAGTACTACTATAGAGTACTTAAACTAGCTTTAAATATAGTATATAAGAAACTTAATCTACTATATTTTTAAGTTTTATTATATTTATATAAATAGAATAATAAAAGAAAAAGAGAAATCTACTAATTAAACTATATTTTTTCCTTTAATAGAACTACCTCTATTCTTAAACTATATAGCTTACTAGTAATAATTATATATAAATTAATAATTTCTTAAAAGAAGAGATAGTTTCTCTAAAAGGTTTAAAAAAGAAGGGAGTTAAATTACTAATAAAGCTATCTAGTTTTAGTAAACTAACTAGCTATAGTTAAAATAAATAAATTTCTAGAAGTTAATAAAAGAATAAACTAAGTCTTTTTAGACTATTTTTTAATTATTAGAGCTATTATATAAGCTATAAAATAAATACTAGATTTTAGAATCTATTAATAAATTATTTAATAATATAATTACTATACTACTAAGAAAAGCTCTAATACTCTCTAGAAGGTCTTACTAAATATCTAAACCTAGACTAAAAGTAAAGAAAATATAACCTCTACTTTCGTTTAAGATAGAAATCTAACTAATAGACCTAGCTATCTAATAAAGTTATACTCGAATCTTTCTATAATAACTCTTAATATAGTCTTAATTCTAACTATAATAGTAGAGCTAGAACGTGTTATTTCTTATAATAAATTTATAATAACCGATCGTCGAAACCTACTTAGTATACTCTTAATAATCTTCTTATATACTTAAAGTTATAGTTTAGATTTCTAAATATAGAGAATATAGTTATATCTTTTAATAAGAAGATTAAGGATCTAAAGAAGAAAAACGATGAGATCTTAGTACCTAAAGTTAATACTTAAATTCTAGGATTTAGACAGCTAGTTTTTAGATTAAATATATTAGTACTTTTGATATATAGTTTTTAAAGCCATCGTAGTTCGTTCTATAAACTTGCTATTAACATATCTACTAATCTTCGGATAAAACGCAGGTTGGGGCGATTCTTAAGAAACTGTACTATTCACTAAACTGAGTTAGGTCAGGAACTAAAGCTCCCAACTACTAAAGCACTACAACCTTTGTACAAAGCGAGATTACGTTTCGTTTGATACAAATTCTCTACAACAATGAAGAGATTTCTGTGAGATTTAACCTCTAGTTCGCTGTAAAGTTGAGATATCGTTTTGGCGTACTTGAAAGGAAACGTAGCTATAGCTTCGACCCCACTAGGAATACTTTCGGAAACAAGCGAAATGATACTTGGGATCTGAGGTATTTGGGTTCTTTCTCATTCTTGTTTTCTCATATTTGAAGGTTGATTGGTTCCATCTGTTTATTTTGAGCTTGTAGTTGGTACTTGATTCTAAGCAACAGTTCACTCAGCCATTAAGGGGTAGTTTCTGACAGTGGGGGAAAGCATTTTGAACCGAACCCAGAGAGGAATCCCGAGTCCTACTCAACTAATACCCCAAGTATGTACGTCATGTTGTCATATAAGACTGATCGTTGTCTCTTCCCAGCCTCCGTGCCACCTCATAGATAAGTTGTTACTTCCCCATTTTCTCCAATGCCTTGTTCTAGTATGCCGCGGTTTCTTCCCTGAATATATTTTTCTCTCGATGTCTTTAATTTTCTTGTCTGCAAAGATGCCATGATTTGGACCTGGTATTCTCCTTCCACATGTACTTTTGAGATCCGAGGCCGCGTTCAACACACAAAATGTCCCAATTCGGCGGAACTGGTGGTTGCCGCTAGTTTCTTCTAATGTTAGTCCATTTATGTAGTTTCCAACTACAGCCATCGGTACAAAGTATAGTTCACTAGGGAGATTAGAATTGCAATCGACTAACTCGTCGTCAAAATTCACTGATCCTCTTGTAGATCCTTTTGTGCCCTTCTTTCCCAGATAGAATCCAAGAGCTGCTGGTCCTCCGCTACACCATTTCCGAATAGTAAATAGCTTAAGCCAACAGCGAAGAACAAGTTCTCCAGATAAAATTTCGGCCGTGCTATCGCCACCCTTCAAAACAATTTTCGCATCCAACAAATGAATGAACTTTTCAGCCTCCTCGGACGAGGACATGAAGTTTCGGAATTTGCAGGGGACTTTTAAAGAAGCCCAGCTCCAGCTCGGGGCCCGGTAATCTTTGGGCTTAAGAGAGGAAGAATGTAAGGTTACTTTTGGAGCCTCGTGGCCCCAAAGCTCGGTTCTTTGCGTCTTCCGGGAATTCCAAAGAAGGTCAAATACCAGGCTACTTTTCCACAATCCTGCTAAATACTCATCCTTGGTGAAAAGTTGCATGCGCTTAGCGATTCCTGAAATTGCAACCAGTTTGTCGCTCTCTAATGAAAGGTGAGTCGATGAGTATAATTCAACGATTTCATACCACAGGGTCGTGGCGGGTGTCGGCGCATTTGCCAAATTGGAGGAAGATACTTCGACATCTCCTATTAACGTCATTGCTGGTTGAAGAGACTTAAAGTTTGAAGGAAAGGACCATCTGCACAAGGGTTCTTCACCACGAACTTTTGGAAGTCTCTGTGGGTTTGTTTGGCACGAGAACTATAAAATTATGTTAGTTCCTTTCTTCAAAAGAGACGAAAAACTTACAAGCGAAGCGCATTCCCAAAATAGCTGATATTTCGCGAAGTGTATTGTTCGAGGGGCCAGAATTCTCTCTTGCACAACCTATCCTCTTGTATTCAGCGTGGAAGATTGAATATTGCGCTCCCAAAGTGATTCAGGGGAAAGCACATAACTGCTCCATGGCTGTAGAAACCATCCATCTTTTTCTTGGCTTGGAACAATTAATGGTTGAGCGAGAAAATGGGATCTGGTAAAAATCATCCCGCCATCGCCATCAGCCGCTGCAGTTGCAGCAATATTGAACAAGCAATTCTCATAAATCTCACCCATCATGCCAGACTCTCTCTCCCAATCCTTCGCCCAATCCTGGTCGATGCAGAGAGAATCAATCCACAAATATCTTATATTGAGTCGCTGAGTGATCCAAATGGCATGGCGGAAGGTTTTGGGGAGCGTCTGTAGATCAATGTTCTTTTCCATCGCGCTCAAGGTCGATCTCAACAACCTGGTGATGGAAATCTTGCCCCAGCAGTGGCTTAAAGTAATATAAGGTGACCCTCTCATCGTTCCATCAGAGATGTGCAGGCGCACGTTTGACTTCCCACCTGGTAAGCCCACATCGAGAACTCTGGTTGGTAAACGTTGCGTACGAGTTTTTTGCTTGCATTGGGTATGTGTATTGAGGCATATGTGCACCCATTGTTCGATATGTGATATAGAATCTGGGCTGACAGTTGTCTCTCCTCGAGGCCCAGTTGCCAAAGCCTTCTCTTCTTGAGGAACGTCATTAGCGTAATGCTTTCCAGCGTGGAAAAAAGATAATTACAAACCTTCCAAGGGCCATCCGAAGAATGTTTCGACTTTCTCTGACCCTTTGAAGTCCATAAAAAACTCAAACCGTAATATACGTTCGTAGTTACAGCGCTTAAAAGAGACTGTAATTGGATATTCTCTCGTCTCCTCGGACAAGGTCTTTTCGAATGAGCTCCATGCCCAAGCACATAGATGGCATTGGCTTGAGGATTTGAATAGGTCACCGGGGCTAGAATGGTGTTCGAAACGGGAGCCGTCCTCCCGAGTAACAATGGTCAAGCAAAGAGAACACAAGCGCGAAAGATCCATTTGAGCTTTCTCGGGTAGATTAAAGCAACTGTAGATGTCTACTAATATGTCGCGAGAGTTGAAGTTGGAGGTATTTGGATGAGTGGGATGCCCGTGGTGGTGGGATGACGTGTTCGCTCTCAGGAGGTTGCACAACACTCGCATTATGCACAAGTAGGGTGCTCTGACCAATAAACACAGTTACTTTTAGAAGTTGCTTCCTCGCATATAACCCGTCGTTGAATCCAGGAGTTCCATTGACCAAGTAGCACTCGCTTGAAGGAATGAGAACCGTCGTTGCCGCAGAAACGTTCTGTTTAAATTTCTTTCAACTCTACATTCTTACATCTAGTGAAAGTAGTCTTTCCTAATCGGCCCTGACGAAATCTGCGTCGGCCGTTCAGCCTGAAGATGAGTCGAAAGCTGCGGGCAAATCTCTCCATCCTCCCTCTCCCTCGCTTGTACAATAGTCTCAGTAACAACATAAATCCCATCCTTCGACGGCCTCCCACTGCGACTATCCGGACTCGTCTCGCCATTCTTCTCGGGTTTCACGATATGCTCCTCGCTGCCGGACAGAGTCTGACCCCCCATCGTCGTCAAGGGATGCATAGATCGTCCGCCTCCAAACTTCTTGCGATTTGGATCAAGACTTCCATTTGGTGCATTGTGAAAGTCACCCGCGGGGTCAGCTCTGGAGTTTGCTTGTTGCGAGTTGCTCAGCGAACGAAAAGTTGCACTTTCGGAAATCGTTCGGATGGCTCGTCGGGCGGCGGGGTAGATCATTGGGATGTTTCCGATTATCACTGCGACGAATGTTTCTCGTACTGCCCATGACCCTGCTTGCTGTGCTCCCCCAACTGGATCGTTTAGAATGAGAATGCAACGGAGGATACCGGCTGTCATGACGAAGATTCCACCGCTGAACATGGCGATGAGGAGAGCTTTTCGTCGGATTGGAATGTTGGCACGCCACATCATCTGGATTTATTAGCTCATTCTTTGAAGACGACAGAGGAAAACTAACAGGCAGGGGAATTGACATTAGATACAGATCAGTGACCACATTGAGAACCACGGTGACATATAAATCGATTCTAGAGATGGCTGGTTGGCAATGATCTGGGATGAAATCAGCTATTGGTTCCAGGATATACTCTGCAATCAAAGTAGATGTGACTAACTTCCAGGGTCTGGGTTGATCTGCCAATTGCGTTTGAATGGTTGGCATCCAAGCAAAATAGACAGTTCCGTTGCAAGATATGTAGCTAACAGGATACCATATCCCAAACGAACTCTTGACTTCATGTCATCCACTCCCTCTCTGCAGAATCACGAACAATCATTAGCCAATCCACCATGAAGCAGATATTCGGTACCTGGATGTGACTTACGTTAAACGTTCGTAGAATATGCACATACAAAACTTTAACAACCACAACAGCAATGTATAGAGCGACCATCCAATAAGTTGTATCTTGGATCCCTGAACTCGGAGAGCCCATTCAGGTGAGTCCACCACGAGCGAAGTTCTTTCCTCGTCCGTCATTCCGTTATTGGCCAACCCGTGTGATAAAGCTCCAACCGACCATGCTGTCACTGTTTCGAGGGAGTAGACAATCTATTAAGCAGTGTTAAGCTGTGCTCTTAAAGACTTGTAACTTAAGTAAGGAGGGGAATGACGTTTGGAGCGCCTGTTATTGTGAGGTACTTACACCAGCTACAATCATAATATAGTCATCCGGTTTGAAGCCTTTCAGTCGAACCGATGAGAAACGAGCATAGGTTCGAATGCCAATGGTAGTAATACCAATCGCGAGCAAGGTGAACGCCTCTGTCACGAATTCGCTCATGGCTGGAAATGAAATTGTCTTGGACAGTACTGCAAGTGAAACATTGACTTGACAGGATGCAAATGGAGTCCCAATTATGAAAGGTACCTGAAGGCCTGGGATGGACGAATGTAGATATACAAATCACAAGTAAGGTGTCGTCAGGAAATCCTGGTCAACTAATGAAGTTGCCATGGGCCAAAAAGAATGGAGCAAAATAAAGCTTGAACTCCACAAAATCCGTAGATAGTGGATGATACTTGGTAAGTCCTCAATCAAACATCACATTAAGAAAAGGAGAAGTAAATGGAAGACATGAAAAGGTAAAAAAAAGATCACCATCTCCACTTTCTTATTCTCGACACCTATCACGACGGAGTCGATTATTTGGTAACGAAATATCACTGTGGGGTCGATACCACATGAATATTTTTTACAGCCTGGTACTCTTCCGCCCCCCTAAACAAAACGTAGACCTCGAAAATGTTTAAGTGACGGAACGAACGTCTGAATTCCACCTTCTCGGAACGCCTCGAGTACTACAACACATAACAAAGCTGCATACTTCATGTTTTCACGCTGGCGTTTTCCTAATGTATTTTTTTAAGTTTAAAACGAATTTAACAAGGTGCAAATAAGACGTTTATTCCGTCCACGCAGAGGGGGAGGAAACAGCTCCGTGCGTTACATATATCTCGAGTGGGAATACAGCAAAGGGTCGGAAGCATATTTGGTTCCCCGGTTCCCCGACCGTTACACGTCAATGGCTACAGTAGCGACGTCTTAGCCAGGTACCGGTAGGGAGAAAAGTTAAAATGTGGGAAATGGGGGTTGGCCTGGGTACAAGTTCAGGGATAAACGATTTGAAACACTTCCTTCCTTCCTTTGTACCCACATAGAGCTGGCTCAAGCACTGCTTTTTCGTTGATTTGGAGTTTGGCAATACTAAAACTCACTAGGACAAATCCGTCTGAGGCACTTTCGTTGATTTCAAGTTAAACTGCGGCTAGTCCCGATGGTGAGCATAGTCCCAATAAAGATCAAGGCTTTTTGATCGTAGCCTTTGATTGGAACATGATATCGCGATCGAAGAGAATGAAAGACCTCCCAGGACCTCATGGTTATCTGTTTTTCATATCCATCCCTCAACCTTGACTGAATGTGCGTTGACCTTTCTTATCACTGAGAATGGTCAGTTAAACACTGAATTAGGTTTTTCGTTCAGAGTTCCAATCATGGTCCCTTCCATAGCTGCTTTAAGAGTTGTCCGCGAAAGTTATACATTCCGGAAATCTACCGACCGTCCCTAAATAATAGGTATTGAGGTGATCCATCCTTTACTTCCCAGAGGCTTTGTATGAAAACATCACTCTTTTTCGTAAGGATCAACAACGTCGCCACTACTCCGTAAATTTACGTTGTAGAAAATTTGACAACAGGGATCTGGTTTCGAGAACTTGTCTTCCCAAAATGGTCAAAAGTGGACAACTCTACCATCGCCAAGCGATTTCGACCCCCTTTGATCATTTCGGACGGCTTCCCCATGTCACTCCTCTCTTGGGGCTGCGCTTTGGCCGCTCATGACTGGGACTAATCCGTGATGTGGGGTGATAGAAAGTAGCCAAAGTTTGTCGTCTCTGTTGACACAGAAACTAACCATTTTCAATTTCATTTCCTGGGATTTCTGGGTCGCTTTCCGACTTGTGATTACATACCTCCTCGAGCTTCCCCTCTGATACTTACATTTTCAATCTTGAACATCTTTATGCGACGCAATTGAGCATGACGTCCTCAGAAACTGCTGATCTGGTGATCGTGGGTGCTGGTGAGCTTTGGTCGCGAGATCCATTCTCAAGATCTCCCCAATTCCGAGATGGGGTGTCCACAAGTTTTGATCTCAAGCTAATCAACATATCCAATAGGCTGGTTCGGGCTTGCTGCTGCCAAAACATACCTCGAGGTGCACCCCGATGTCAAAGTCGTTCTCCTCGAGGCTGAATCCTCTGTTGGTGGGGTATGGGCAAGTCACCGTCTCTACCCTGGGCTCAAGAGCAATAATATGGTCGGAACATATGAATATAGCGACTTTCCTATGGATGAAGCGACCTGGGGCGTCAAACCCGGTCAACACATACCTGGGCCTGTGCTCCACGATTATCTGACAGCATATGCAAAGAAGTTTGGAGTTCTGGAAAGGACACGGTTCAATACGACGGTCGACAGTATCGAGCGGGGAGAAAAGGGAGGCTGGCTGTTACAAACCAATACTGAGAACACAATATTCGCAAAAAAGTTGGTTGTCGCTACTGGGCTGACATCTCAGTCATTTATGCCGACCTTTGAGGGAGAGGATTCTTTCGAGGCACCTCTGTTCCACAGCAAGGATTTCCTGCAACACAAGGAGACGATAAACACAGCGAAAAAGGTAACTATTCTTGGGGGGACAAAGTCAGCTTGGGATGCAGTGTATGCATATGCTTCCGAGGATGTCGAGGTTGATTGGATAATTCGAGGTATGTCGGTGGCTCCCCATATCCGGAGTAGATGCGTTAGCCTCGTACCTGCCTATCCAGCTCTCGTTGTTCCAGACTTCTCGAGAAATCTGAGAAATATCTCAGATACTTGGAACGATTGATTTTCAGTATCCCAGATTCTCTCGGATAACCTTGGGATTGTATTTGCGAGGATAGATCGAGAGGACCCAGCTACTGCCACCCATACACAATCTTTATGCTCGTTCTAACCAAAAACACAGAGAAAGGAAAGGGCCCGTGCTGGATGGCTCCCCCCTACGTAACACCGCTCAAGAAATGGCTAGAAAAACTTGTACACACTAGATTTCTAACGTGGATGAGCCCATGCATCTGGGGTGACTGGGACGGATATAGTGGAATTCGAGGGTGGATGCACGGAACAGCAATTGGACGCTCGATCGTAAATCGATTCTGGGCTATCCTTGGTGGTGATGTGATGTCGTTGAACAATTATGATAGCCATCCTGAAAAGGCTAAGTTGAAGCCATGGATTCCCGCCTTTTGGATAGGTAGTGGGTTGAGTATTTTCAACTATGAGACCGAGTTTTTCGACTTGATTACAAGCGGTAAGGTACACGTCCACATCTCAGATATCACCAAGTTGTCGAAGAGACATGTCCACCTCAGTTCTGGTGAAGTTCTCGATTCGGATGCGCTTCTCTGTTCCACCGGTTGGAAGCACAGCGTCCCTATGAAATTCCAGCCAGCAGGTCTTGAGGCACAACTTGGTCTGCCCTACTTAAGCGATGGAACAAGTACTGATGAGCCCCTCAATGCGAAAGCGGATGCTGAGATACTGTCGAAATTCCCAAGACTAAAAGAGCAACCCAAACAAAACGAAAAGCTACAGCCCCTCACCAACGACAAAGCCTCCATTCCAAACCAAGATAGCCTTTCATCGCTAGACTTGTATCGTTTCATGGTTCCTGTAAAACCAGAATTCTTGGAGACACACGACATTGCCTTTGCCGGAAGTTTGATGACGATCACAACAGCCATTATTGCACAAACACAAGGATTGTGGATAACCGCATATTTCGATGGAAAGCTCGCCTGCACCGAGAATGTCGACGAACAAGCTTCCGCTCTACAGTACTCTGCTACACTGCACAACCGCTTCGGCAAATGGCGATACCCTGGCGGCTGGGGTGGTAAGATTCCAGATTTCGTCTTCGATGCCTTGCCATATGTTGATATGTTGTTGACGGATTTGGATATCAAGTCGAGGAGAAAGGCGAGTGGATTCAAGGAAATCACCGAACCTTACGGGCCGGAGGATTACATAGGATTGGTTGAAGAGTGGGCTCAGAAGAAATGAAGGGGATTTGTCTTATATAAAAAGTACTGTAAGATAGGTTGTCAGTTTGATGAATAAAGTCTCTGGAAGAGCGGGGTAAATATGCAAGTCACATGATCACTTCTAAGATGTCGCTGCCTTGTAAAATAAAAGCGGCAGTAAATATATTCTGCGTGTCCATTGGAGACCTCTTGCACATACACACGCCCTTCTAGTCAATAAACGGAGTTTCTTTCCCCCTCTTACTTTGAATCAAATCGCGCTCTTACATAATAACAATCTTCAGCAAGATTTCGAAAAATTTAACTCGAAAATCAGCCCGCCGACGAAACTACCCAAAAAACCAACAAAACACAATGGATCTCACCCCAAACAACCTCTACATAGCCCTCAGCGCCCGCAACATCGAAGGTTCATACGTTAGTTCTATCCCTCTCAGTATCCTCTCTCTCTTCCTAAGCATCACTAACAAGCCTAGCACTGGGGCCTTCTCCAACCAACATCCCACCCCACAACAAACTGCATCTACTCCCACGCAACCATTTCTTCAGCAACGAACGGGAAATGGCTCGTTCAAACAATTCCGCAGCCCCTTCCCATGAATGAGCGAGCTCTCATCCTAGTCTGGCGTGTTGGTGCGGTTTTTCTCTCCTCTGCCAGATTTATTGAAGTCATGGGAAGCATTCCAGCAGATGGGAAGCCGTCAGCAAGAACTGGGAAGGATTTCAATTGTCGAACTTGGGTTTTTGATGTTTTGGCAAAGCTTCATGACGAGGGGGGGTTGAAGTTGGGTGTTGAAATTGGTAAGATAGTTCAAATCGCATTCTGTGGTTGTGGAGTTAACAAGTTTTAGATGAGATTGAGAAGAAGGCTTTTGAACTGGCAAGGGGGGTTGAGAATGATGTTGTTGCCGGGAAAAGAGGGCCTTTGGTTGTGAATGATGATTGGATTTTAGGGGTTTGAAGAGAGAGAGCAACAGGTTTTCTAGAGAAAGCTTGGTGAAATGGATCAAGAGGGAACAGTGAGTAACAGTATATAATAGAAAGTTTACGCAAGATCAACAGTCTTAGGCATAATTGTGTTTCATTTGGTTGCACATTACAGAAAAATAAAATGCTGACTAGTACTGCCGTCGCTAACCAACCCAGGAAAAGAAGACACGAAACGAACGATCCACTTTCCAAAGAACAGGCAGAAGAGGCTATTCATCCCATACCATTTCGTCGTCCAAGCCACAATAAAACGAGTTCATGACCGGCAAGGGTTTAAGTCTCTTATTCTTAATCATAACTGTACAAGCTTCCTTATTCTTTTCGCCAAATGTGAAAATCTCATGCTCAACATCGTCCCACCTAGAGGATCTCGGAGTCAGTATATTTTTTACAATTATTTCCTTGTAGCAGAAGGGTACTCACTTATCAAACCACACCATCCCCGCAGCCTTAAGACGCTCACAGACTCGGCCAACATAGACACACTCGCTCTTGGAGTCCAAGTTGTTGAAGGTTTTGAAGTTATCCTGGTCCTCCATGCGCATGATTTTGTCAATCATAGTTCCGTTGGAGTCAGACGGGTCCAGAGGGGAAACACGAACAAGACCGACGACTAGAGGAGATTTGCTTTGCGTGATGGGGTAGTCTGCGACTAGGAGGGGCCAGCGGTCGTTGGCTGTGTGCTTGATACGCCACTGTAGCAGATTAGTACACCACACTTTTAGTTTGGAAATGGGAAGTGGTGTATTGCCTACTTGACTGTTCTCTGGGACAGGGCCGATTCTTTCGCCACCTTTCTTGTCATTTGGCGGCTCGATGGAGTAGTAGGCCTTATGGATGGTATCTGACTTTGAGACTTGAACAAGAACGCTCCAGCCGAGCCGCTCGAGTCTTGGGTA
This sequence comes from Hymenoscyphus scutula, assembly GCA_001399465.1. Lineage (NCBI taxonomy): Eukaryota > Fungi > Ascomycota > Leotiomycetes > Helotiales > Helotiaceae > Hymenoscyphus > Hymenoscyphus scutula. The sequence goes on along the minus strand of LKTO01000378.1, from coordinate 35,968 downwards.
GTACGTGATGAGGACGTACACAGAGAAGGGCTTGAGGATGGCGTAGCGCCAGTTGTCGAAGGTTTTGATGTAGTTCGGTTCAGTTCCTGATGGGGTGATGTCTACTGGCTCAGTGCCAGATGGGTTCGTTTCGCTCTCATTCATGATGGTGATGTAGATTAAAAGAGGTTTATTAGTATGCCTGGATGGTAAGAGCTTTATCAGAAGAATCAAGCCGATGCTAACTCAAATAGGGCTAGGGAAGCTTTGTGCAAGTGAATTGAGATTAAAGAGGATGTAAGTGCGGTGATAGCCGATCAACACTGTTTCACTTTGCGTAAGAAAGTATACTAGAGTCATAGTTCAACAGCAGGCATATAACAATGCACATGTTCCTTTGAGTTAGAACAAATTAACTAAAAAGATATTGAATCTGTTAACTAAGTCTAGAAAAATGTTTTGAAGAAATATAATATCCAACTTTGGCTAACAATTCTCATTTAGTATCTTTGTTTACGTATTTCAATTAGACAACTATTGACTGTATAGCTAACTACTACTGAGTACGACTGGTAAAATTACTGATTTAGAGAGATGATCTTTATATATATGTTTGCCCTTTCAATCTCAAAGAACAGAACTTATTTGATATGCTTACTACATTTATTACAAAGTGCTGTCTTTATTAATTAAAACAAACCATCTGATATAACATTAAACGTTTATAATGAGATCTTTGAGATTAATTTTGAGTGTTAGAAGAAAGGATTCGAAATAGATTCTAACATTGAGGAAGTTGTGTATAAGAATTGAGAGAAATTATTCTAGATAGGTTATAACATTCGAGGTAAAACATGGACATTCTCTTAGTGAATTAGAAGAATAGGTTCTAACGCTTAAAATAAAGTAAATTGACAATATCTTAAGGATCGTAAGAAAGCATTTATAGGAGAGCCGAAAGTTTTATTGTCTGTTGATAGGTACGGTGATATCTGTTATATTACGCCACTTATGAGATATCGGTATGCCCGTCGGGCATGCCGGCAGGAAAGAGTTTTTCACGGTAGATGGGTACGGCAATGGTTATTGCAAAGTTCTATATATGTGCCCTCTGCTCTTCCAGAGCAAGGCAAGGAATTCAAGTCTTTTTACTCTTGCCATCCTGAAAGTCCTGCATTCTAACATTGTCTATAAGAAGCGGTAAAAACTATTTATATATAGTTTTGAAATTGAAAAACAGAGAAGAACTATACGAATATATATCGAAAGGAAATCTAATTTCAAAAGTCTATCTTATGTATTTCACCTTCTCTTAGAGGTATATACTATCTAATTTTTTCTGTGTTATTCTATACTACTATTAGAGGTTATAAATTTAACCTAGTTAACTATACCTATCTAATTAGCAACTCTCTCGGTAGCTAGCTTAATAAAAGAATTCTCTATATAGTTTTAGATTTCTATTATTAAGTTATATTCTCTAATAATCTTTTAAAGGAAGCTTATATATTCTTATAATCTTCTTATAAGTTTAAAAACTAGTTAGTTGTTTAGAGTAAAGAGATATTACTCTATTTAACTATTTAAGTATAACTTACTAGTTATAAGTCTTATATTAATTTAATCTACTTTCTCGCTTAACTTTTATAAGCTTATCTAAGGTTTACTATTTAATTAATCTACTATTAGTATATTATACTTAGCCTCTAATTAAATAGAGAGCTTACTAAGTAACCTTTATAAGTAATAATTTAATCTTATATTTTACTTTTCTTATATCGACTAAGATTTCTTACTTATTAAATACCTACTTCGCTATAAGTTTTTATACTATTTTAAGAGAGAGCTATATCTATTACAAGATATTCTATAGTAAATAGCCTTCGAGGCGGTACACGTAACCGCTAAGGCTTAGGATAGGTATTTATTAATAGCGTAGCCTATAACTAGTAGATCATCGATGAATATAAATAACACGAAATACTCTCTTTACCTCAAATATACTAACACTAATCAGTGAGCGCGTATAGATCAGAAGAGGTAGTTCGACTTCTATAGAAGGTTACTATTATAGCTATACGTAAACAAACTATATCCTTTAAACTAATTTACTCGTATATTAAAGCTTTTAAAGAGTAAACCTCTCGACCCTTAAACCACGCCGGTAGCTTTATTAGTATAGCAAGGACTAAGTTATTACTACTATAGTAGGATATAGTAGATAGTAGCTTTATTAGTATATCTATAGGAAGTAGTAGCCTTATTAGTATACTTTATATATCGAAAACGTAAAGTGTATTTTAGAATTTACTGTTATAAATATAGTAAATCGACGATCACTTAAGATACCTCTATATAAGCCTCGATTATATACAGAACGCCTAAACCCTACTAAACCTCTATACTAAAACCTACTACTACTAAACCACATTTCAGGACTATAGCATAGCACTGTCTATAGAAGACTAAGATAAGCTATACGTTAAGAATTATACTAAGAAATACTTTACTAACAAGGATACTATAGATAAGGACCTCTAGCTTTAGTATTATAAAGACTTTAAGGACTAGAATAAAGACCGATTTATATTAATCGATAAGAACTATCTACACCTACTCTATAAAGTACTCTAAACTAGAGGAGTATATATTAAGACTAATAGAGCTCTTAGAGGATTAATATCTTCCTGTCTTTATAAGGTATTAATATATAAAGACTACTAATATTAGACCGATAAGTAAGTAAATAAAGTTACTAGAAATAATAGAAAGGATATTAGATTATACTCTTTTAAATTAATCCTTAAGCGATAATCGAATCTAATTACATCTAAAGTAACAAACCCTTAATCTCTTATATATCTAGTAAATCGAGTATACTCTCCTCCTCCTCCTAGACTACTCTCTTCCGGTTCTATAAATCAGTAGCATACTAATATTCCTAGTGATATAGCTGCTATTATTACTCTACAAGCTACTACAGGTATTAGTTAACAACTAACTAACGTTCGAAAGTACTATACTAAAGAAATAAGGTATAGTAGTACTAGAGATAACTTTATAGAGAAGTTAACAAAGTTTATTAATATATATAAAGGAGCTAACTTGCTATAGCATAGTTGTATACTAGCTCTTCTAATTATATTAAAGGGACTTTCGACAATCTTCTATAACTCTACGATCCGACTAAACAATATTAGATTCTCTCAAGCTTATATATCTATTATAGAACGATTTAAGAGCTATACCTACTAGGAACTTTAACTTAGTATATAGAATTAAATTAATATATAATATATATATAATAAGAATCTAGAAAAGAAGGATTTCGAGGTATATAAAATCCTAGTAAATAAACTTAAGAAGCTCTACCTACGATTAATATAAGAGTTATAAAGTAAGGCCTTCTTTAAGAATAAGCTTATACTTGTCTATATTAGTACACTATTATATAGAGAAGCTTATACCTCCTAAGGGTAAAAGACGCTACTAAATTTCATTAATAGTATCGAAAGCTTAATTTATACTTATAAGTTGTCTTAGAGCCTAACTAACACGTATATTACTAACGACAACTACCTACGAAGCTACGATGCAACGGAATTAAGTACTACGCCTAGTCTACCTAGTATAGATATAAAACCCCCTTAATCGAGACTTGATTAAAATTAAGCCTTCTTTACTAATCGACGTATATATAATATATATAACTCTAACCCTCGTAACTACGACTAATTTAAAGGCTAATACTATAATACTAGAACTAAGAGATACTAGATTTATAAGAAGCTAGATTGTCGATCGGTAAAGCATCCTTATAAAGAGAGACGTCGTAATCGTAAGGAATTTATAAAGCGTATAGACAACTAATATACTAATAAATAGTTCGTGATTATAGTTATAGAATACGAATCTAATACCGACGATAACTTCGATAGATTAGATAAACTACTAATCTAGAAAGACTTCGCTGAAACTTAAATATATACTTAAATATAAGAAAGTACTAATACCCTTAATATTAATAGTACTACTTAGATAACTTCGCTTAGTAGTATTAACTTCAAGAGCGTAAGCGAGATTACTACTAATTTATACAATTCGGCATGTCTATATATACTCGATCCTACTACACTTCTAGGTTACCTAATCGACTATACCTCTCTCCCTTAAAATCAACTTAGTTAAATTAACAAAGTTGCTATACCTAACGCGCCTAACCTACTAGAGGAGCACTTAACGATTATAGTAAAGTAATATCTACGATTATACTTCTTTAGCATTCTAATTAATATAGGAGTATCTAGAGTATCTTTAGTAGGTTATAATTAATTCCTAGTATATAAGTCTATATATCTAGACGTAAGATTAAACTAAAGTATAAAGAGTTAAACTATTATAAGATTTAGTATTAGAAATTTATTAAATATTAGATTAGTTAATATTACCTCTTCTATTAAAGATATATAATTCTATATTATAGAGCCTAGTATTAACATCCTGTTTATCCTATATATTAACGGTATAGATAAACTAGGTATATAGTATAATAACCTTAGAAATATACTTATCTAGAATAGTTAGAAAATTCTAATTATACGACGATATAAACACCTCTTCTTATAATAGAGCGAATAGTAAACTATAAGTATATTTATTTAAGATTAACACTATAAATACCTACTCTCTAAAGAGGACATTCGCTACTTATATCGTCGATTTAGCTATCTATTAGTTTAACGATTATATACTATATTATAGCGAGCTAGCTATAACGATATATAATATAAGATTCTAGAGAAACTTACGAAGTATTATAATTTATACTAGAGATATAGAAAGTTACTAGAACGCTTTAAGTTTACGATTTATAACAATTATAAATTCAACTTTAATATATTTATAGATATTATATATATTAATAGAAAGCCTCTTCTATATATAGTTAACAAAGCTATAGGATTCTAAGCTATAGCCTAGCTTAAAGATATATTCGTAAAGACTATATAGAAGACCTTCGCTAGAACCTAGGTCTATATATTTTTAGGTCCTCTAGACCTAGTAATCTATAATACTAGAACTTAATTCTATAGTCGTAAATTTCAGTTATATATAAAGACTATAGGTACGATAGTAAAAGTAGTACTAGTAGAGGTATATAATTTAATTAGTATAGTAGAATAATACTATAGATTACTCTATCGCGTATATAAGGTAATATCTTAAGAGGTACTAACTATTAATAAACACCTTAAATTATAGATAACAATTAAGGCTATTAACGATATAGTAGAACTAAATGGCCTTGTACCTATACTACTAGTATTTAGTATATATACATGTATAATAGTAGAAGATCTACTCTCTTAAAATATAGTATAAAGATTAATAGCCTTATAAGCCGCTATAGCGAAAGCTTATAAGATTATAGTATAAAGACAAGTTTAAGATACTCTTAAATTAAGAAATAGACTAATCACATTATATCTAAAGGACTTACTAATCAATTATCTCGTTATAGTATATCGAGAGTTAGGTAAATAGATAGGTCTATACTCTCTTATTTATATAGAAGACGAGAACTATTTTATAAAGCTACTAAATAGAGTCTTGTAATTTCGATCTATAGTAGTAAAGCTATATTATAAAGAAATTACTATAGAAATTAGACTAGATAACCTAGAACCAGAAGTAGTCGGCCTACGATTGCTAACTCTAGAGCCTCCTAGAGTACTATAATTAAACGCTTAAAATATACCTAATATACTAGAACTAGAGCGACTATAACCAGCGCTAGAAGTACGATTTAAGCGTACTAGTAAGAGAGGTCGACCACGTAAGATCATCGTCGCTATAGCATATATATATAGCGTACTAATATACTTTACGACCGATGAACTCTCCTTAGAGGATTTAGCTAAAATCGCCGGATTTGAAAAGCTCTAAGGATTCAACTTAATCGATAGATCAGAGGTCTCTAAGGGTATATATATATTCAACTCTAAATTCTATTATATAATTAAACTAGATAGTTTATATAAATCGAGATTAATTATTTAAGCCTAGAGTAATACTAGAAAAGAATTTATTATTATAGAATCACCTATAATTTAATATATTAGTTAACGTCTAATTCTTACTATTACTATACTTAAGGATCTACTTAATAAGAGTAATTTAAGTAATCGTAAGAAGAAGAAATTAAGGCTCTTGATCTATAATATTAAGTAAGTATATCTTTAGACTAGTAAGAAGTTAAATCGTTAATTATTCGTAAATCCTTCTACGAACCTACACGTACTATAATAGCTTAATAAGATTATTAAGAACCTCGAACTCTAGTACGACATCCTCGAATCGAGAGCTTTTTAGTTTACTAAGTATAGTAAGTACTATCTACGATTCTTAAAGATAGTATTATTAACCTATAACCTATACTTATTTATCGCTAACGAATCAACATCTAATAGTACCTTTAGTTTAGTAGAACTCTAAACTAACGATACCCTTATTCTAGTAGATGAGAAATTCGTAGAACGAGAAGAAGTAGAACTTAAGAAGGTAGAATTCAAAGCTAAGGAACGTAAAGAACTTACGCTAGATTACTCTCTCGACTTTAATAGAGGTAATATTACTATAGTATAAGATAGATCGATATACTTAAGCTAGAAGAAGTAAATCAATAAATTAAAGCTTACTACTAATAAGAACGAATATAGAGCGTAACAAGCTTAGAGAGTATATATTACCGGCGTATACTAACCTGAAGCCTCTTTTAACCTCTTATATTTAGCCTAGAATATAGACCTAGATCCTAAAGAGATTAGCTAATTAAATAAGCGTATTTAATAGTAGATTAATAACTCTAATTAAGGTCTAAAATACGTTAAATTAAGCGACGGCCTTAAAATCGTAGTTTCTATAGACGGCGCTTTTACTAATAATAAGAACTACACCTCCTAGATTAGATACCTTATTACCTTAATAGATAGTTAGAGTAACACTAATATCTTATACTAGAGCTCGACGAAGTATAAGAGAGTTACCTAGAGTATACTAGTATTAGAACTATATACTATTAGTAATAGATTCGATATAGTAATATTAATTAAGACTACGCTAAAGCTTATACTTAACAATATAATCCTACTTAAGATTTATATAGATTCGAGATCCTTATACAACTATCTTACTTAACTAGGTACTATAAAAGAGAAGAGACTTATAGTAGATATTATATATCTTCGCGAAGCATTCGAGCGTAAAGATATTAACTATATTATATAGATTAAAGGTAAAGACAATCCCGCCGATTCTATAACTAAAAGTAAGGCGAATAGTACTCTTAAAGCTCTAATTGATACTAATAGGTATAAGATTAAGGTAAATGTATAGGTAGAGCGAAAATGACAGATTTAGTAGAATTTACAATTTAGTAGAAATAAGAGAAATAAAAGTTTAGAAATAAGTAGAGATTATAAGAGATTCTTATAATCTAATTAGACGGATAACATAGAATAGAGTCCTCTAATTAGTCGATTTCTTAGAGGATTATAGTAAATTATTTATATAGAAGTAGTTCGACAACTTTAAAGTTATACTAGTATTACGAGATATTCTATAGTAAATAGCCTTCGAGGCGGTATACGTGACCGCTAAGGCTTAGGATGAGTATTTATTAATAGCGTAGTCTATAACTAGTAGATTATTAATAAATATAAATAACACGAAATACCTCCTTTACCTTAAATATACTAATAATATCTCTTCTATATAACGCTAACTACTAGTAGTTTATATTAAAAATTCGATAATATTAGTCTTTTCGAAAGTTAATTATAGAGAGACTATAGTAATTAAGTATAACGTAGTTTATTAGCGAGTCGATTATATCACTAAGTCGATCACTAAAAATATATATAAAAAACGTCTATATAACTCTAGTAAAAATATATAATTCTTAATAAAAATTAATAAAATTAAAAACTTTACTTTATTATATTATATTTAAGTAATAGTAGAAATCTTAGATACTAACTAATTATAACCGCTAAGTTATTAAAGAATTTTTTTTTTTAATAAATATAGAGGTAATTTTAAGCGAATCGTTAGTTATAACTAGTAAGCGTTCTAAAATTTTAAAATTACTTATTTATATAGTAATAAAGTAAACGTTTTAATTTTATTAATTTTAATTAAGAATTATAGATTTTTACTAGAGTTATATAGACGTTTTTTATATATATTTTTAGTAATCGACTTAGTAATATAATCGACTCGCTAATAAACTATATTAGTAGTCTTAATCTCTAATTGTTCTTAATTTTATTACTTATATAAAATAGTTATTATTATATTAAGAAACTAACTACTACTATATAACTAGTATATATAGCTAAATAAAGTCTAGAGTTAGATTAGTATAGTCTCTCTTTAACTCTTTTTAGAATATTTAAGATATTATAAAAGTATCTTATAATTAAATAATAAATTAGTTACTTATTAAGCTAGTTATTTATAATATCTATTTATTAGCTAATCTTAGTAAAATACTTTTAAGATAAATTAAAAGATAGTATATAATAGATATATCTTTAGAGAAATAAAAGTAAAAAGTCGCTAAACTAGAATAGAATATATATAGATTATATTCTTTTAACTTAATTATACTTTAACTTTTAAATAACTAAAATAAATACTTATATCTATAATTTAATTATAAAATACTCTAATATTATAAAATATTTTACTTTATAAATAACATTTATAGTTTCTAACCTTTAATAAAGTAATAATATAAACGTATAAGATTAAATAAAATATATAGAGAGAAGAGGTCTAAAATATAAATACTATAAAAATATTTATACTCTCTAATATAACCTTCTTATTCTATTAATTAGATTTATTTATTTTTAACTCTTTATTTATTAAACGCTTTAAAGTCGACTTATTAATTAAAGTTTAAAAAGTAAAATTAATCTTTTAAACTCTTAAAATATACTCTTATATACTCTCGCGCGCTTACTTTAGCTCTCTTTACCTCGCTTATAGTTCTAATAGTATCTAAACTTCTCTCGCACCCTGTCCTGTTATAACGCTCTAACTAAGCTATACGTTATACGAGCCTTAGCACGGCCAGTTAAAACGGGTAAGTATAGCCCTCCTAAGTCTCGGCCTCACTTTCGCCCTTCCCGTTACCCCGGGATTTTGCCGCCAGCAACGAGGACAAGTCAAAATGTCACGGGGTGGAGCGGCGGGGGTACTGCGTTACAACGTTACTAACTTGCCCTGTGCACAGCCTCCAACATCTCACCATACTTTCTTTCAAAACAAAGACGAGTACAGTGATATTCTAATCGCTCCATAAATCAAAGCTTCGATGACCACCATCATTCACAAGCCATGTCGACAAGTTGTGAAGCTACCCCAGGTCACCAAACTGGACAGGGATCCGCTGTAGTCCACGAAGAGAACGAAGGGATTTGGACCACGAGAAACGAAGATTCTAGCAATCCGAAAACAACCCAGGACTCAGAGAAATTGTTGGAGGAGGATCGGTCGAAATCGTCCCCGGAGGAGAAGAAGAGTACGATTCATATTTGGATGGATGGCGCCTTCAAATCCTCAACTTGGGGTAAATCATCTCTTCGTACAACACCATTTACACAACATTGACGAGGAACAGGGTTTGCTTGAGTCTTTTCTTATCAAATCTGGAGACCACAATCGTTAGCACTTCTTTGGTAGCAATCACGAATTCTTTGGAGGGGTTCAGCATTGTGAGCTGGGTTCTATCGGCGTATCTGTTGACCTATACAGGTAAGGTCCTATTTAACTCTCTAGTACCTTTAAAGCTGAATTTGAAAAGGGTTTTTTATAATTATTGCGAAGCTGAGCGATATATTTGGACGGGAAGCAATGACGGTGATTGTTCTGGTATCTTTCATTGCATTTTCAATAGGCTGTGGTTTGTCTCAGGACATGAAAACACTGTAGGTGAGCAAACTTCTGCTGCGGCGATGCAACCACTCACTATATTTTAGTATTATCTTTCGCGGGTTTCAAGGAATCGGGGGTGGAGGTCTCTTCGCTATGGCGTTTGTGGTTCTGCCAGAAATGGTACCAACAAGCAAATATCCATTATACGCGGCTCTACTGTCATCAACAACAGCCTTATCGAATCTACTTGGTCCTCTGATGGGAGGGGTTGTCAATCACAGTGGTTCTGACAACAGCCTGGCGCTGGATTTTTCTGTTGAATTAAGATAACCACCTTGGCATAATATTCACCCCTCATCTGCTTACAAGAGTGTTAGTAAGCCTGCAGGAGTGATTGCACTACTTCTCACCCTGATTAGAATGCCTTCGGGGTTTCCTCACCAAAAAAGAAAGCGAATTGGCCCTAAGGAGAAGATTCTGTCGATGCAAAACTTCTGGCGAGTGGATCTTCTTGGTTTGGTCCTGTTACTTGGAGCTTCAATCCTGGTCGTTGCAGCATTAGAAAAAGGGGGAACTCAATACTCGCGGAAGAGCCCGGTGACATTGGTGCTACTCCTTGTGGGCGTCGTTCTTTGGCTCTTGGTTGCGTTTTGGGAACGACATCAGGCATCGAGAAAAACGACTCAGGAACCACTTTTTCCCTGGCGTCTCGCTACAAATCGCTTTGGATCTTGTGTCTTTCTGTAAGTGTCCTGATTTTTATAGATATGATTTTGTGACTAATCATCTTGTTTCCCTCCAGGAATGCATTCTTTAGTGGTGCAACTATGACTACCACAATCATTAACGTCCCACAACGATTTCAAATAGTCAATGGCAATTCTCCTCTACAGGCAGGGTACCATCCATTGGCACTCACTGTAGTTGTATCGGTTGGTGGGTTTGCTGCTGGTATTATGATCCAGAGACTTCGCATAGCTCCCCTTTGGCCCCTTTGGGTGTTATTTTGTTCGGCGCCATTCCAGATTGTCGGTCTCGTCTTGATGGGAAATTTGAATCATGGCCTCGCCATCCAGCCAGCTATATATCGCTACCAAGTGATTGTTGGCCTGGGGTTTGGAGGCAGTTTAGCTACTGTGATAATGATGGTCCCGATTGTTGCCCACAAGCAAGATATAGGTGAGTTATCGATTAAATATCGGTTCTGGCACCAGGAGCTAATATTTGAAAAGCCGTCGGAATGGGTGCTATTGGACAGCTTCGTGCACTCAGTGGATCGATTGGCATTGCCATTTCTACCAATGTGTTGAACAACTACGTCTCTACATCACTCGCCAAAATCCTTTCACCTTCGCAGCTCAAGTCAATTCTACTTTCCGCACAGACTTTAGAAAACTTCTCAGAGGATCTATAAGTTGAAATAAGGAAAGTGTACTCAGAAGGGTACAATAAACAAATGCTTGTTATCTCTGCTTTTGGTGCTGCCGTGATGGTGTCTACCTTCTTAGCTTGGGAGAAGAACCCACGGAAGCAACTATGAGAGACACTTTTATCGGAATTTGATTACTTGATGGAAAAGTTCTCGAGCAATGGATTAAATGTCAACTAGAGTTTCGCTCGCATAATCTACATAGAGCCATCAGAGAGTAGCAGCCCACTTCCATGCCCAGATAGCCACCCCAGCCGCAATGATGTCAGGCATACCCATCTTGATTAGTTTAATCGTCATCCCAACCTTGACAATGTTTGCAGCGTTGTTGCCCTGGTTAACAAAGGGAAATGGTTCTTTTGGGACTGGCAGTCTCCCCAGAAACTCGCACAGTGGCTCCCACCCATCCCGAGGATGAAATTCTAGAAGATTCTTAGGAGGAACGAGGGATCGAATATGTTGTACATGTACAGGCATATACCTTGCCAAGGACTCCCTGTCAGTCCAGGGGTTTGGAGAAGTCCAATCAGCCAGTCCAAGCTGGAGGCAATAGTGAAGTGCGCCCATTCCTTCCTAGAGTCAATTTATTAAAATCACCCGATCTGACGTGAGAGGCACACAACTCACCGGTTCAAGCCATTTCAAGAACGGCCAAATTCGCCAACTGAGAATGGCGTAGATCGACACCTCTACTGATTTCACCCACGCAGTTGGCTCTCGTTGTGTCAGAACTACTTTGGCGTCTGGAAAGGCAGCGACAAGCTCGGCAGCAAAATTCACGCAGGGCATATCAGTGACCGCCTAGGTATATGTTAGATTAGATAGGAAAATTTCTGGGACAAGATTTCATTCACTGATACTGTACTCCTGGAGGATCTTGTCAAAATCTTCGGGGCCATATTTCTTGCCGATTCCATTCACTTTGTAGTCGAGTGCCTCGCGCCAACAGTTGATGTGTCGGAACTTCTTGTTGTATGGCTTAGGCGCTTCCAGCATGTGGTAGCTTCTGTAACCCAGTTTGTTGAGCGCGGTGTACATTGCTGGTAAGGATAATCAGAAAAGCTGTGTACTTGGGTGCAGGAGAACTGGTACCTACTCATTGTTGACGTGCGTGAAAGCCTAAGGCAGAGAGCACTTGCATTTCCACTGGTCTTGGTTTGATGGGAACGATCTTATCAACCTCTCTTCCAGACGCCATGATGAAGTTCTTCTGGTGCGAATTCTCTCAGAGAGACTTTTCGAAAATCTCCTCTCACCCTAGAGATCAAGGCTTTTCTACAAAACAGGAAGGTGTTGCGGACGAGCTGCAAGGCCTCGTATGCGTCGTGCTAAATTTGCTAAAGCACGGTGGGACAAACACGACGCCAATGAAAGTGCTGTGGAAAGACAAAGCTGAAGAGGAAGGACGGAGATGCCGATCTTTGTTGGTGGTAGGAGCGATGCAGGGACTAGCTGGTGAGGAGGCGAGGCGAGGCGAGGACCTGTGATACACTACAAGCGTCTGTATCAAGCGAGATGCAACAACTATTTGCTGTTTTAAATAGCAAGTCTGTGGTACGTCGTATATGCTGTTCTACGTACATACAGATTCACTGCATTGTAAAATGCGCTTTTTTCACCCCATTCTTTGTGCGCAACCCATCCTTTAGCTAGCATGTGCATATGTCCTTCAGCTTCCTGATATATAGATTACACCCCACTTCCTAGGCATTTGACGTCAAATAGATCTTCAATTGCAGAAACCCTGACTTGCCTGGTGTTTTACTGCGCCTAAAATAATAACGTTTGATACTAGAGCACAGAGCAGAATTGCTTGGTAACTTTTTCTTGTCAACCACTTTATATATATTCACCTCAGCGGGAACAAGATTCATGATTGTGTTTGTTTCAATCACATCAAGTCACCATCATTTTAATTAAGTAGTCCTCTTGAAGCGCCATAACTCTTCAAACAAGACTTCAGAATCTCCACGTCCTCCGCTGAATCTTCACCATGACCCAGTGTAACCAATATCATTTAACTTTTATTATTATTGCTGCAGTATGCATCCCCTTTACCATCATCGCTGTGTCCCTCAGGTTTCTCGCACTGTCAAAGTCCAAGCAAAAGTACAAATTGGATGAATGGTTGGCCGCTCTAGCATTGCTTTTTTCCCTCACTTTTGAAGTCTTGGGTTTGTATGGTAAGATTGGCTTGGTCAAAAATTTCGTCATTCTGACTAATTATACATGTAGCTGGTGAAAATGGCGGTGGCTACGATCCGCGAAAACTTCCATTCCCACTTCTTGTCTCCTACCTCAAAGTAAGTAGTCTGGCATACCAACACTGCCGTGGTCCTTTTTTTAACTGAAATAACTAGATCGTCATGGCCGCTAAAATCGTAACTCCTTTGTCTTTTGGAGCCGCAAAATTCAGTCTTCTTCTATTGTACCAGCGTGTTTTCGCCGTACATTCTGGGTTCGCTCTTTGTATCAAAATTGTGGGGGTGCTTAACCTGCTGTGGGTGATTGCAGCAGTTGCTACGTCGATTTTCCAATGTTCCCCAGTAAAGAAAGCATGGGACCCTGTTTTGCCTGGGAAATGTTTTAATTTCAGCACTTTCCCCTTCGCCATAGAAGTGCCAAACTCCCTACTCGATTTCGCCATGATGACTGTTCCAATATTCATGATCAAAAAACTACGAATTCGAAGACGGGAAAAGTTTGTTTTGGGAATAATATTTGTGCTCGGTGGAATGTAAGTTGAATTGTTTTCGCAAACAGTTGAAGCTAATGAAGTGTAGTGTTGGGGTGATAAGATTCATAAGAATTGCAATAACGTATCACCCAGAGCATTGTAAGTGGTGAGATATATTGCCATCTTTCAGAGCTAACGCAATAAAAGCTGACAACAACGCCAGTGGAGAATGGGTGGTCGTTCAAGTCGCGATCGCGATATTGTGCTGTTGCCTGCCAACATATCGAATAATCTTCCGGAAACTCACATTCTTCGATGCCGTGAACGCTCATGTAGCTAGTTTCGCTACCAGGTTATTCAAATCTAAGACAGTATCAAGCAACTCCCACGACGCTTCTTTTTCACACAGCTACACGAAACAATCCAATGCACCATACAAGTCGGGAACATTTCCTCAAGAGACTGTGTTATTGACTGAAATTGAGGGCAACGCCAGCGGGCATAATCAGTACGAGGATCGTAAAGGGGATTTCGAGATCAAGGTGCAGAAAACAGTCGAAATGGTGTAAATAACTGTGAACTTATACAGTTCAGAGATTATGGAAATCGGAAGGCTTCTTCACAGCCAGCGTGAGCACAAATTAATCAAATAATGAATTAATAATCTGATTAATGATTAACACGTGGGTTGATTAGATTGGATTAATTAATCTATTTTAATCATTGATTAATTGATTAATGTGAGTAATATACTATATAAAGTATAGTAATGAATAATGAAGAGTTGACGTTAAATTCTAGCTCTCTAGAGGTTTTACCCTTCCTTTATTCTCCTTATATATAGGTCTTGTATTCCTAATCTATTAATGATTATAAGAAGCTAACGTACTTCACTAGCCTCTTGCCGTCCCTAGCCTATGGCCGTGTCCCTACTAAATGTGTCGCGCTATTATTATATTATTACCTATATGCTGTAAATATCAGCGCATTAGTTAGTATAGGTTTTATTATAGTAGATTAGGTTGTAATCGTAATATATATATATTTTACATTAGGTGATATATAGGGACACGGCCATAGGCTAGGGACGGCAAGAGGCTAGTGAAGTACGTTACTTAGGAGGTCTTACTTAAGCGCCCGGCATACCAGAATGCATCTCCGACTCCGGGTCCGACATCACTCAGATAGCTCGGCCCTTTCTCCGATACTACCGGCCCGGTTACGTGTTATATTAATTAATTAATCAATTAATAATCAGATTAATGACTTTTCGTCCATCAGATTAATGATTAGGACCTCATTAATCTATGATTAGATTAATCGGAGGCCGTTAATCTAGTCTAATCTAATCATTTTTTTCGCTGTTCACAGCAATTTATTTGTACTTGGCTTTACTGTTGAAACATAGCATAGTCTATGACCTTCCTAATACAAGTTACCGTTCTGGAAATTTCACTTGAGCCACGAGGGACTTCGTGACTGCCGTTGTGCCTGTAAACTTGTTTTGTCTTGGCATCACAAATTCGACTCAACTCAAGGCTCGCTTCCATAATCGGGTCTTTCGATCCAACAATGTGAGCTGTTGGAATCCGGATAGTCTCTCCGTCCTCACTCGAAGTGAGTATTTGAAAGCCGTTGCTAATATCGGCTCCAGGTGCTGCACAAATTTACTGCTTAAGAAGCGTCAGTATCTTACGGTGTTTGGTTAGAGACTACCATATCTGATATATTTCCTTATATATAACTCTTTCTACCGTTAAGATTACAGCTTAGTGCTTTAAGGTTTCAGGTGAGAACCTCACTAAGCAATAAACAAAGACGCATTGTCTTATTTCATTGCCAAACTAGCTTCACTAGAAAACACACCGCTTAGATTCACTTATCTCGATTGTTGTAAACTATATCGAATGTTTTTCTAACACAATGTCAAAGTATCTCATCCCAAAACTGAATTATATCCCGAGATATGCAAAAGGAACTCGCCCCTCTAAGCTGTCTTGTTGGGATTACTTTCACCCACCTAAGGCAACAATTAAGAGATAGGATATGAAAGAAGATAAGATTGGAATTTTGAATCGGCTTACAAAAGGGCATTTTCCAAAATCGGAGTCTGGTTACTGATACCATTCTAGTAGTCTTAAGATGAACGACAGAGCAATCTAGCATACATGTCCCCCTCTATTCCTTCTTAACCCTCACCAATTTCGTAATACTCGTCCCATCATCCAATACCAAAACCTCCTCTTCAATATGATATCCCCTCCACCTCGGTAAAGCCACGAACCAAACATACCAGTAAAGCACCGTCAACAAAATCCTAAGCATCATTAGTAAACTTCATATATATCCCCTGAAACGGAAGCTGAAAACTCACAACGCAATACCAACAATAGCATAAGTAGCATAAAAGAAACTAACATCCCCCTTCCCGTTCTCCGGTCTGAAGAACGGGGAAAGAATCAAAGCCACACAGACTATGATTCGTAGCCAAACAGCACTAAGCCACGCCTTGAATGGACGTTTCAAATCCGGGCGTCTTCTTCTCAAGATCAATAGACCGATTCCCGTTGCTAGAGCTGCAAATTGACCCGGGTACCCTTCGACATCTAGGATGAAAGCGTATACATCTCCAGGAGGAGGAAGTGCAATGACGAGGATTGAAGGGATGTAGTGGACTATGAGACCACCGAAGGGGGTACCGAATGGCTTTGAAGACGACAGGACACTTGACCAAGGAAGGAATCCTTGTCGTGCTACTTCTTGATTTATTCGGGCCTATAATTCGTTAGCTCCTAGAAACTAAAAAGTTTGTTTTTAGACCATGGAGGGATACATACATAAGCAAAAGTAACCACCATAACATTTCCCACAGCCGAAACCGCAATAGCGAGCGGCAACACCGACCTCCCAAAACTCTCGCCAAAAACCCTTTCAAAGAATAATCCAGCAACCAACTCCCCACTATTCTTAATCTCGTCAATAGGAATGACCATGAAATAAGCAACATTAACCAACAAATACAACCCAACAGCAGTAAGTAAAGCCACAGGGGCCACAGATTTCAAAGTCTTAACCGGATTCTTAACCTCATTCAAGACATTATTAACATTCTGCAAGCCCGCATAAGAATAAAAAACTTTAAAAAGAGCCGTAGGGATGACCCCCCAACTCCAGACTGAATCCCGCCACAGTTCCTCCCAACCGAAGATTCTGAATCCAGGAGTTTCGCCAAAGGAGTTCTGAGGCTGAAAGATTACCACGTAGAGTCCTGCTCCAGCCATACAAACAATAATATAGACTTTGACCCATCCAAGCGCGTTTTGAATCCATATCCCCCATTTTAGCGAGACGCTGTGGATGATCGTGACGCCCGTCATTAAACCCACTGCTAGAGCTTTCTGTGTCCATTCTTCGGCTTCCAATCCGAGAGAGAAAAGAACATAGCGTCCGAAAACAATACAATTGCTCGCCGTAAACCCTAACAGAACGGCTTGGGCAGCGACCAGGGTACTGGCTAAAAACGGGGGATGTTGATATGTGAATTCTAGGTATACTTTATCCCCACCGGAACGTGGGAGCATACACCCATATTCAAGGGATATAGCAAGAGAACAGGCTGCGAGGATGGCACCAACAACCCAGAGGACGAGAGAAAGACCTATCGATCCAACGGAAGAAGTCACAGATCCTGGAGTCGCGAATATCCCAGACCCAATCACTCGAGAAATGATCATAATATAGGAACCACTCCATCCAAGATTCCGCCCGAACGTGGCTGTCTCTGGTAGAACATCGTCTTCCGTCCGTCGTGTTGTAGATGTTGTGGAGGTTCGATGAGTGAGAGGTGTATGGGTGCCAAGAAGAGGCTCGTTCTCGATATCCGCCATGGTTTTTCCAATATCTGGTACTCACCAACTCGTCACAAATGGGATAAAGAAGAGATGCACTTGTACTGTGTAATGACGAGCATGGCGTGTGAGATGCAGTTGGGAGTCGCGTTTCAGCTCGGGATTAGATTTGTAAGACCGGGATTGTCACGCAATTGTTCGCTAAATGACGAGTTTGGGCGTGGGATGGGAAGTTGATCCTTGTGTTGGTTGACTTGCGAGACATTGTTTGAAATCACGACAGAGAGGTTTGTTGATGTTTGGTGCCGCTGACTAGATGCGCGGTTGAATCGGGAAATGATTAAGGTGTAACCTTCCACGTGGTACAACCCCCACGATCGTGATTGTCCCAACCCCCTCCGGAAAGATCTTCCCTCTTACATTCATTGGTTTGTCCGAATTTCATTTCATTATTCTTCCAGATATCGCTTAAAAGATGCTCTTATTGAAGGTGCTGACCTAAAGGGTTGCACCTAGAGTATTCAATGTAGCTCTTACGGAGTATCAAATATCTCTCCAATGTCTATCAAACCTCGCCAAAGTCTCAACCGCAACCGAATCCCCAATCCGATTCCCCTGCTCCGAAGCGAAGGGAAAGTGAATCTGTCATCAGGTTAGCAAACCCCACTACTCTCACATAATAAAACTCACTCCGCCAAAAATCCTACTCTGCCCATTCTCAATGGCCGCTGCAGTCAAATTCCGTATCCTTCTCGTGATAACTCCAACGTTATCAACTGTAACATTACTACTAAGAGCAACATCAACGCTGTCACCCTTATTCCAAGCACGAATCACTGCAGCGGCTGCACCACCAAATGTTGCATGAGTGGAGAGATAATCTTGATGGTTTGGTGTTGGGGTGAGGAGAGGTTCCCAGGTTGGATCTGAGGCATTTTTTCCACTTGCTAACCAAATTCCTGGACGGCGGATGGCGGTAATTGGACGCCAGGAATTGTAAAAATATCTAAATAGATGAGCTTGAAAGTTGGGTGTTGAGGAAGAGAAGAGCTTACTTCGAATCCCAGCTTGCAATTGCAGCATTCGACAAAGCGTAATTAAGCTGAGCATAAAACCTCGCAGACGCAAGAACATCTCCCGCAAGCGAATTCCCAACCACAGCATGAGCAAGTCTATTCCACTGACTACCTCACAATCAGCAACTCAAAACCCCAATGCCACTTCTTAAACACAACACTTACATCGGACTACTCTCCCTCCAAAAATACGCAGTCTCAGTATCATACGCCTTCCTAACCGTCGAATTTCTCCTCCCCTGACTCTTCACATAATCAAAATAAACCTCATAACCCGAAGAATTCACACTCGGCGGCGGCGTCGCCCGAAACCTCTTCACATCACCCACCCCCCCAAAAAGCCTTATAAACTGCGCCTGCGGCGTATCAGGAATAGGTGATCCCCCCGGCGTCGCCTGATACACCCCCGGAAGCGCAGGCTGCTGGACATAATCGACAAAATTATTGATCCCATCATCAGCTCTCTTCACAACAGCCTCTTGTGCTGCCTTCCTACCTATCGCGATAGCTTGTAACCCAGATTTAGATGTAGGATCTAGACCTATAGCTGGGAGGATGAATTTTAGTTTCGCGTTGACGGTTGCGTAGAGACGAGTTCCGTGGAATGTCCAGAGGAGGGAGTCGTGGGCTGCGTGAGAGACGGCTAGTTGTTGGAAGGCGAGGGGTTGGGAGGTGGATTCTGTTGCGGCGATGAGGACGGAGGCTTGGACTATGGCTTCGAACCAGCCGGAGGGTGGGGATGGTAGGCCATTTATTACGGTTCCGTTTACGAGGATGGCGGATTGATCGACCCTGGATTTTGTTGGAAATAATGAGCGAGTTTTGGAAGGGAATGAGTTACCAGTATTGAACGATGTCGCCCGTGTAAGCGGCATTTGCGAGGGTTCCTGCCAACGTCGTTATTATATAAAAGAGCTTCATTTTGCAAGTTAGACACTCTTCTTAGTTGAAGCCTTGGTGGGGAACTTACGGGACTCTGAACGCTTTTTATAATCTTATCAATGTCGAAATATCCTGGCTAATTAAGTCATAGCTAAGATATCAATCGAGCAAGGGTATATATGCACATCCCCCGTTCCTGCAGACCAACCCATTAGCCGGAAGTGAAAAGCACAACCTTGTAGTAGTGACAAGAAGTTTGCGCGATATTCGATATGAATTGCAAATGAAGATATATTAACCATGCATGAAATCGAAGGCCTCGTATTGGCTGACGAGAGACAACATAAGCCACCACGTGCTCCGGATAACCAGCCAAGAAGAAATGCGTGATAAGATGCGCATATGAGAAATCCCATTGAGAAAAGATTGTCTATCTGAGAGTGCCTTCTGAGTAGTAATCGAGGGGTCCATGGGGACCAAAATACTAAGCAAAGCAATCGTTCAAGTCGTATAACTCCATCCAATAATATACACCACACATACGAAATGATAACTACATCCAACTATATCATCTCATCGCAGAGAAAGAAAAAGATAAATACGATTGACTTGATTTTCTCACTCGAGAATAATCTTTGCGATTTACTTGAGAGATGAAATACAACAAAAGGAGCTCGAGGAGTAAAGTCAAACACCAAACTATGGATACCGTGCCCAATGCAACCAAAGACAGAGCAGGGGGGTAGTGTTTATACACTTACAATTATAGATACATACTATACATCCTACACAGACCTATACAAACCACGCCTTCCCCACTAGCCTGACAATGTCTTACAAACACCCTAAATAAGAGCCTGCCCCTTATACATCCCATCCCTCACCTCAGCAACAACATCCCTCCTATCATTCTTCCCCACCAACACAATACCCCTTCCCCTCCTCCCCATCCGTCCCGTACGTCCCAGACGATGAATGAAATCAATCGTCGAATGCGGAACGTCATATAAAATAACATGTCGCACAGCAAGCGTATCAATACCTCGACTCCCCAAATCCGTAGTAACCAGAACCTTAGTATTAGGTAACCTCCTCTTAACAGGTGGCGCCACACTACCATGAGGAACATAGTTAGGTTGATTGTCCCCCAAACTCCCAGGATGTTCCTCGACTTTAGGAGCCATGAGAGGTGTGGCAAGGGTGAAGGAGGCGAGCATTTCTGCCTGTCGTTGTTCGGGGGTGTCTCGACTTAGAGCAATTGCGTCGATACCCTTTGAAACGAGGTAGTCGGCGACTTCTTGCGTGGTTTCTCGTTCGTTGACGAATACTAAGATACGTTTGACGTCCATTTGACCCTTGACGGGACCATCGTGGTCAGCGGCTGCTTTTCCGATACCCCAGATGGTGTCGGCGCAGGCTAAGTTTTTGTTTCCTTTGTAGGGATCGCGTTCGATGTCAACTACTCCAAGTTGTACACGTCGAGGGATGGCGTGGAGATTTGGTGTTACCAAACGACGGATATCTGGGAATCGAGTGCGGAGGTAGTTATCCATGCTTCGTGGGATGGTGGCGGAACATAGAATTAGTTGCTTCAATGAGGGAGTCGCTCTATCGATAATAGCCGATGTTAATGGTGAGAATCCGCGGTCGAGAAGAGAATCGGCTTCATCCACAACCATGTGCGTTACCCGAGAGAGAATATTAGGATCCGAATCAGCAATTGAGGAGAGTAGATGCGGGGTGGCGACCAAGATATCGATACCCTTTGGAGAAAACAGTCGATTCCTTATAACCTGCCCACTGATAGCTGAAGAGATCATGGCCGAACGGTATTTCACCGTGTGCGAGAAAGCCTTGATGACCCCACCCACTTGAGCCACCAATTCCGATGTTGGTACAAGAATGATCGCTCGAGGTCGTCCCATGGTCGGATGTGGCATATCTAACATGGAAGGCGCTGAAGAAGGTCCCTGTTTCCCCCTCGTCCGTTCCTCTTCCACGGCAGTATTGTATTCCTGGATATCCTGATCTTGCGCCTCCGCCGTCTTGACAGCGTTGATAACGGGTATCAAATATGCCAGCGTTTTCCCAGAGCCTGTCTCAGCCGCGAGCAGGAATTCCGTCTTCTCCTCGATAGGTTTCGCTTTACTCCTTCTCCCAGCATTCTCACTCCCCAACAAAGCCGGAATCGCAATCCTCTGCACAGGCGTAGGAGTGATATCCTCCATCCCAGGCAAAGCTTGTGTCGAAATCGAACTTTTGACTGTTTCCAGGAGGGGAAACTGATCAAAATTCTCAATCTGCCGCATTACCTCTCGTATCCTCATTCTCGAATTATAAGAAACCGGTGCCAACGCCCTCTGCATCTTCAAGGCCTTGAATCCTCCAGCTCGCGGATCATCCTTTAACTTCCTCCCTCCTGGTCTTGAGCCCTTCTCATTTCTATCCTTGGACCATTTCTCGGGCGCATTCGATCGTTCTGGTAACCCTCGAATCTTGGCCTCCTTCAAATTCATTCCTCCAAAGGGACCATCTTGTTTCCTTCTCCCAGGCTTTCCTGCCTCGCCTTCTTTTACTTCAGGGGTATTAACGACTCGGGCTTTTGCTAAACTCATGCGACCAGGTCGACTGGCATATTGGGTGCTAACGTTTGCGGTTTGTTGGGCCTGCCATGGTCGAGACAGTGATTGCTGTCGTGATGCCTTGAAGGAGCAGAACAGACAGGTGGTGGTTTTGGGGCGTAGCATGGTAGATTTGGGGGTATGTTTATATTCGCATGGCGTAGGAACTGAGGTCGAATCGAGGTTGAGTCGTTTGTGGTTGTTCTTGCGAATAATTGCCCCTGGAAGTCTGACTTCATCAGAAAAGTTCCTGGTACGCGCTTAAACGTTCTTCCGGGCGAAAATAAATCGCGGATTCACGTGCATCTTCTGGTCTTACTTTTTCTTCCTTCTAGGTGGCTTTTATTAATCTATAATAAATCGTTGGCATAGGTTTAAGAGGAGCTCGTCATAAGTGATCCATTATTCATGGTAAGGGGTTCCTCAATCGACAATTGGGCAGCAAATCCTGTGATGGAAAATCCGTTCTTTTCGGGATCATTGAGCAAACTGAGTTCCAACTGAGATAGTCCCAAGATGGAAACCAATGAACAATGTGGTTAAACCGTTTTTGATGGTGTCTTCATAAAATCCCAGATATTGGCTTCGTTTTCTTGTTGCCAACCAGCATACATCCTTCCCTCCTAAATCACTTTTGCTCAAAAACCGATCGCAAACCACATATCTTAATTCCCGTACCAAGTATACGCCCAAAAACTCCCACAACTCCCCCAATGCAAAATACCCTTCCAGTATCATCCATTTTACCCCTGTCATGCCTCTCATACCTCTCATTCCTCCCATCCACAGCAATTCCAGAGCAATTTCACCCCCTCAGCTAGTAGCAAACAAACTATCCTCATCCCTCAGATACTCCCCACAATCCGCCTGTCGAAAACACACAATCCCCGTAGGATCCAACCGTCTCGCCTCCTGCGTGCTCCTCGCCGTAACCCCAAAGCCCAACGGCGTATCATTCATACTATAAACCACAACCCCCTGATGCTCCGGACAATCATCCGACCACCGTCCCACATGCGCCTTCACGATATGACCCCCATACAAAAAGGGCATCTCGCCATTGGCCTTCACCCAGACCTTGTAGCGCGCGTGTTCGGCCAGGATGGGGAGGGCGGTGATGTGGAGGCGGAATTTGCCTGTTTTCGTAAACTTGCCTAGAGGGGTTTGCAATGTTAGAATTAAAGGGATTTGAAAAGGAGAGCTTATTGGGGAGGAGGTACCGAGACATGTTCCTAGTGATAACAGTTTATCCTTTGCGACAGAGGTTGCGAGGTTTGCGAGCGAGAGGCGCACGTAGTAACATCTCGACTGCTGGATGCGAAAGACGTATCGGTCGGCGTTTGGGCCATTGTCTAGGGGCGCAATCAGATTCTTGAGGGAGGTTCCGGTGTAGTTTGCGAGCTTTGTGAAGAGCGTTTGCGTCTCGGTTTCGGTGAGGGGACGCATTTTGGAGGAAGTGTGGAGGTTTGGTGCTTGAGATGCGCGCGGTATGAAAGCTTGGGAAAGCTTTTGGCGGGGAGGTTTTTCCAGGGGCGGTGTAGCGACTTTTTCTGCCGGTGGGGATTCCGCGTTGGGATGAACGGTCATGCGACAACCGTACTGTGGTGTGCTTGCTCTTGACTAAGATTGAATTAGTTTTCCGATTTTTATAATAGATTCTATTTTAAATTCATAATAATCTCGTTGTTATATATATAATTAAGTTATATAGTAGTAATAGAGGAAAAGTAGTTAAAAGAGAATGTTAAAGTAGACTAGAAATAAAAGAGAAAGTATTAATATAACTATAGTAAATAGAACTTAGTTAGTTATAGTACTCGCTTAGATACTATAAGTAGTACTAGCTATATAGTCTTTATATAATATATATAATCGATAATATAACGTAGTTTATTAGGACTCTATATATATTAGAACTCTATATACTCTAAAACCTATATAAAAAGCTACTTAGTAAGTAGCTCTAACTTTTTATTCTATTAATAAAAAAAGCTAAAATTGAAAAGATAGTTTTAGTAGTATATAAAGAAATAGAATATAGAGTTCTAGATATATACTAATTATAATTACTTAGTTATTAAAGAAATAAAAAATAAATTATAAATATAGAGGTAATTTTAAGTAAATTGTTAACTATAATTACTAAACGTCTAAAATTTTATCTTTTACTTGTTTATATAGTAATAAAACTAAAATTTCAATTTTAGCTTTTTTTATATATAAACTAAAAAGTTAGAGTTACTTACTAAGTAGCTTTTTATATAGACTTTAGAGTATATAGAGTTCTAATATATGTAGAGTTCTAATAAACTATATTACTTGTTTATATTAAGCTATATAACTACTAAGTTATACTAATAGAAAGAAAGTATTATAAATTATATATATATATAACTAGTAAAGACTAGATAGCGTTCTAATAGATTAAGTACTATTATATACTCTTATAGTATTTAAGGATCGGTTAGGCTAGCTAAGCGATCTAGAGATTTTATTAGTTATAAACTATATAATATAGATAAGAATAACTAGATAGTATAACCGATCTACTAGTCTAGTAGCGATAAGGTAACTAGACTAGAAAGTAAGTATTATAAGAACGAAGGTTCTATATAAGACTAGTATGTCTACTATTAGATAGAAGCTTTATACTTAACTTAATATTATATTATTATTACTACCTTAATAGCTTTATAGTTAAGTAATAAGTTTATCTTTAAGTAAATATCTAGTTCGCGATTAAACCTTTTTATAAGTAATAAACTCTAGCGATACTTAGTTACCTTAGTTAGTTAGTTTAAGAATCGTTATACTTTAAGTATCTAAGCTTAGAAGTTTAAATTATAATATCTCTAAAGACTACTTCTATTACTAGCTCTAGCGCTAGTATTATTAACACTCTAATCTAGAGAACGTCTAATATATTCTAGGAAATAACTACTCTAGATAACGACGATAATAAGAGTATAATAGATATACTAGAGCTATATAGAGTCGAAGCTCTTAAAACGATTTAGGTTAAGCTACTTAACATCTACTATAGTAAATAATAAGAGTTAGAGTTATTTCTACTTTAAATAGAAATCTACTTTAACTTTAATAAAGATAAGTTTAATAGTAATAGTATAGCGTCGCCTATCTTTACTATCTTATACCTTTAAGAAACCGCTCTCGAATAGATATAACTATATCTAGAGAACTTTTTCGTATATAAAGTATTAGCTAGAAGTATAGTAAATATCTAATTAATATTTAGAACTTAGAATAGATTTAAGATTACTATATATTATATATTTAGTAATATTAATATAGTTAAGACTATAGTATATAAGCTACTTAACTTATACTAGACTAGATTAGTAATTAATTATATAAATAGATTCTAATACTATAGAAAGAAGATAGAGTAGAATTCTCTTACTTATATAGAACTTTTCTATAGAGAACTTAATATTAAATTATATAAGGAAATAGTATAATAAAATCTCGATTATAAAGATATTACTACTATAATTAAAGAGGTGATTTATTTAGATAACTATCTATAGAAATTTAAGAAAACTACCTCTTGCCTAGAATATAAGAAATATAATAAGTAGAATCGACTAGACTACTAGAACGATTAATAAGTAAACGCTATCTAGAAGAGAACTTCTAGAAAGCTAGGCCTTTTCTAGAAAGAACGAAACTAACAACGCGAGTAGAACCTCTACTTCTTATATAGCCTATCTGTAACGGTTCTAACCGCTACTACACCTTAGGCTAACCCCCGACTAGAACCCAGCAGATACCGTGCTTCCTGAGCCCGGCTCGGTTAGCTATAGCTTAGCACAACCTCCTGTATATAAGAGCTTCCAGCTCCTAGGCTTCTGTCCTTTCTTCTCTTCTCTCTTTAGCTTAGAATCCTCGTATAGACAGTTCTATAGTGCCTAACTTACACCTGGCGTAGTCGTATATTTGTATACGGTCTATAAGCTATATATGTTGTTATATTATTCTAAGCTTACTAATACTACCTAGGAAGGCTATAGATAATCTCTCTGCCTGTCTATCTAGTATAATAGAAGGACTCTACGATCCTTAATTACCTAGCTGTAGTACTTTTTAAAAAAGGAGTTAAGAAGATCTAGAGACTAGTAAGTCCTAGATACAACCACGTAATAAGACAAGTATTCCTCGAAGTAAAACAACAAAACTATAATTACCACGATAGTACCTAAAGTACGCCCTGTAAGAATAGGACAACGCTCTACTAACAATGCTAATAACCTGGAGGACATAATCTAGGATAACGACAGCCTACTGTAAAACGACAACTTGCCAGCGGCTCAGTTTAAGCACTAGCTAGACTCTGACTACGACGACGCTCCTGAAAGCTTAAACACATTGTAAGAGTAAGTCCGAGTACTTACCCAGGACTAGTCGCGAACCTAGTAATTGCTTAAACAGCTTCTTAGCCGCCTTCTGCCTCTAAGTAACCCTGCCGCCGCCCTCTAGACGGCTGCTCTGTTACTTTAAAATATTATACGATTAACAGAACAATAAACTTTAGAATCAACGATATTAAGCCCAAGCCTAAGTACTAGCTATAAGTACTTAGTAAAACTACTAGACCCTTAGCCTCTCTTCGACAGAATAGACCCTACGTTCCTAGGTTAGAAGATCTAGATCTAAGGAAAATTTAGAAGTAACGAAGACTACTTCTAAGACAAGGAAGATAAGATGTTTTATATCTTTAATTATATAACAGGAGACGTCTAGAAACACCTCTAACTATAAATTAATAAAGATTCTTAGACACGCTTTGTTTTAGTAATAGAGATAATCGACTACCTTACTTCTATTTTCATTAATCTAAACTAAGTAAGAGATATAAGATATAACTATAATTGTCTAATAATAAAGATTATATAAACGTTCTAGGAATTCTAAACCTAGTTCTTATACCTAGCTAGGGAAGTATAGACTCCTTAGGAATGCCTTCGCCTAGACTTATACGATCGACTAATAACCCTACTCTAAAGAGGAATAGCGCTAATACTACGTATACTAGATACCTACTAGAATCTATTAGCTAGTTACTTGTTATTAGATATAGAGCTAAGACGTATTACTATAAGAGAGGACCGCTAGAAGTCATACTAAGAAAGATCTACTACTCGACCTACACGACCTACTCGCTCCTCTACCTCTACTCTAAGCAATGTTATAGCTTCTGCCCTACCTGCCTCCCGACTCCTAGGAAACACCCTAGGCCTAACTCCTTATACAACACCTCTAACTACTTCTCGCGACTCTAGCGAGAAGCCTTGTGAAGTAAAGCGACTAGCACTAGCAGATGCCTATACTACCTGTTACAACTACTATAGAAAAGGACACTACGCTACTACCTGTCCTAAGCTAAGAAGAATTGATCTCAAGGAAGTAGACGAAGAGGAAATAGTAGATAAGGAACTCTTATATAATAAGGGAAAAGAGGAACCCTAGGCTAAGACTTCTGCCTAGAGTATACTCTTAGTCTAGAAAAGATTAATTTAAGTCAATTAATAGGTAGAAAGTACTTTACAGTTCTATATACTCTAGTAAATAATAGAATTATAGTTATAACCTACGCCTTAATTAATACTAGAGTAAATAGCTTTACTTTTATCGATACTACCTTTGTAGTCGATATAGCTAAGTTCTTTAACCTTAAACCTTAGAAGCTTATACGCGCTATTATAACTAAAGGGTTTAATAGCAAGTTAAGTAATTCTATTACTTACATTCTTACTCTTCAACTCTCTATAGATGCGCACCGACAAACCAACATCCCCTTCTGTATCCTTGACCTTAGAAACCACGAAATTATCCTTAGACTTAAATAGATAG
Organism: Hymenoscyphus scutula; assembly: GCA_001399465.1. Lineage (NCBI taxonomy): Eukaryota > Fungi > Ascomycota > Leotiomycetes > Helotiales > Helotiaceae > Hymenoscyphus > Hymenoscyphus scutula. The sequence continues at coordinate 7,643 of LKTO01000378.1, read as the reverse complement.
CTTACTTTAAAATATAGCTTAACCTAGGACAAGGAACGCTTATGTAGCCTGACGACGAGAAACCCCCTCCGCCAACCTTCTAAAAGGAGATTCGTCTGCCTAGGAGCCACCTACGCCCTTAACGCTGCTAGCTGAACCACTAGCGTGATATACTAGCCAGGGAGTATGTAATAAATTAAGAGGATGTATAACGTTAAGACAGCTAGTAAGCGACGACACCCCGTGTAATCCTCCCTTGCCCTGTTCGCCCATCCTCGCCTTGTACTCTATTAGAAGAACAGGACTTAGGTTACAAGAGCTAGGAAACAACCGAGATTAAGACTGTGATACGTAAGACTGTTAGACGGAACACTCATGAATAGAACATACGCGACAAGATACGCTAGATGTAGTAAGAGCTATGCCTACTAGACGCTACGCTCCTATAGCCTCTAAGGAGCCCTTGTATAAACAAAGAGCTCCCCTCGCTTAATATTACTTATATTTCGGCAAATGCTTTTTATATATACTTATACTACTAGGACAACGAGTTCTTTTCTACTAGTCTATATAAAGTAGACTAGGTGATTTAAGAGAAAGAGAAAGAGGCTCTTAAAGATAACAATGAAGCAACTGTCTAGAAAATTAAAGATAAGCTTCCTTCTTAGTATAGCTTATATAAAGACGTGTTCTCTAAGGCTGCTTTAGACAAGCTCCTACCTCACCGCTTGTACAACCACCGTATATAGCTAGAAGCCGCTAACACTCTTAATTATAGTCTACTATACTATCATTCTATAGACAAGCTTAAAGCTATTAAGTAGTATCTAGTTAAGAACCTTGAAAAGAGATTTATTAAGTCTAGCTAGGCACCCTTTACCTCGCCTACACTCTTCGTACGTAAGCTAAATAGCAGCCTCCGTTTCTGTATTAACTTCTACAAGCTTAACGCTCTTACCTACAAGGACTGCTATCCTCTACCTCTGATTAACGAGACTCTTACTTACTTAGCTAATACTAGATTCTTCATAAAGCTAGATATCTACTAGGCTTTCTACCGCATTCGCATGAACCTAGAATCTAAAGACCTTACGACGTTCTATACTAGGTATAGTTCTTACAAATGTAAAGTTCTTCCCTTTAGTCTTACAAACAGCCCTACGATATACTAACACTATATAAACAACGTACTCTTTAACTACCTTAACAACTTCTATACAGCCTACTTAGATGACATCCTTATTTACTTAGACAACCCTCTAGAGCACGACAAGCATATATAAAAGGTTCTTTAGCGACTCTACAATACTAGCCTACAGGCAGATATTAAGAAGTACGAATTCAGCGTTACTCGAACCAAGTACCTTAGTTTTATAGTTAGTACCAACAGTATTAAAGTAGACCTAGACAAAGTCTCTATAATACACGAGTAGAAGGAGCCTCATATAGTTAAAGGAGTCTAGTCTTTCCTTAGCTTTTACAACTTCTACTAGCGCTTTATTCAAGACTATAGAATCGTTACTAAGCTACTTACACACCTGACAAAAGCCTTAACTCCCTTTATATTCGACGAGCCTTGCCGCCGCTCTTTCAAAGAGCTTAAGTAACGCCTAGTCTCGTCTCCTCTCCTCTAACATTACGATCCCGCCTTAGAATACAAGCTGGAAACAGACGCTTTAGATGGAGTTGTTACTAGCATACTCTCTTAATTACACCCTAATAGCGAATAGTACCCTGTTAGTTACTTTTCAAAGACTATAGCCCCCGCGGAATACAACTACAAGATCTACGACAAGGAGATGCTAGCCATTATACGCTCTTTCGGCCACTGGCGCCCTGAACTCTAAAGCGCGCCCTCCCGGTTCAAGGTATATACTAATTACAAAGTACTTGAGTACTTCATGACAACTAAGCAGCTTACTAGCCGTCAGGCTAGGTGGGCTGAACTACTCTCGTAATACTCCTTTATGATTATATATTAAACAGGCAAGAATAACATACTAGCGGATGCTCTTACACAAAGGGAACAAGACGTCGGTCTACAGGACAAGCTTAAAGCATTTATTTAGACAAAGGTACTACTTTAGCTAGAACAATTAGACCTAGTAATCCTGGAAAACAATAGCCTAGACCTCGCCCCCCTAGAGGAGGCAATGTACAAGCCAAGCTAATTAATAGAGCGTATTTTAACAGCCAATCGTATAGTAGACTTACTAGCTGCTCTCTGGAAGCAAGCATTAGACCAGCCAGGAGAGTTCCAGTTAGACAATAGACTACTTCTCTACTAAGGACGATTAGTAGTTCCTATGTAAGATACCTTGATAGCGGACCTGATCAAAGAAGCTTACAATTAAGTCTCCTCTACATACCCTAGTAAAGCAAAAACAGCTCGAATCCTTAGCCAGAAGTACTACTAGAAGAGACTTCCCCTAGATGTAGCGCAGTACACCCGCAACTACCACGCTTGTAAGCAAGCCTATGTTCCTCAAGACCACACGCCAGGATTCCTCCACCCTCTGCCAGTTCTAGACCGCCCCTAGCAACACGTTACTATAGACTTCAAGTCATTTCCAAAAGACAAGTTAGGGCATGACACAGCCTATGTAGTGATCGACCGTTTAAGTAAGCAAAGCGTCTCTATTTCATACTATAAGACAACAAATGTAAAGGAAATGGCCTAGCTGTACGTAACATATGTCTACAGATACTGTAGAGCGCTATAGATAATTGTATTAGATAGAGGACTATAATTTATATCTAACTTCTAGAACAAGTTCTGCCGTATACTAGGCATTCAGATTAAGCTGTCCACGGCCTTCCACCTATAAACAGATGGACAGACAGAAATCATAAACTAGTACTTAGACTAGCGCTTACGCCCCTTTGTTAACTACTACTAGGACAACTAGTCTAAACTCCTGCCTATTATAGACTACGCCTAGCTAACGCTACTCTACAAGAGTATTAGAATGTTACTATTTAAGCTCCTAAATACATACCTACCTTATACCTCCTTTAACTAGAACACGCTAGACGCGGCTATAGTAAAGGAAAAGCTAAACTAAGAAGAGGCCTAGCAGGTAGTTAAAAGGATCTAGAAGGGATGAGAAACAGCTTATACGATTATAAGACAAGCGTAAGACAAGAAGCGAAGAGATATTAACCTCTACTAACGAGAAGTAGACTTTAAAGTAGAAGACAAGGTCTAGGTATCTATAAAGAATTAAAAGACAGAGCGCTCTAGCTATAAATTAGACCATCAAATAGTAGGCCTGTACAAAGTGATTTAAAAGGTTAGACACTCCTACAAGGTTAAGCTACTAGCTTCTATAAAAATATACTCTATGTTTTCAATAGACCGCCTATAGAAAGTATTAGACGATCCTCTGCTAGGACAAGTAAATGAGCCACCCCTACCTATATAGATTACCGACGACAAAGAGTAGGAAGTAGAAGAAGTGGTTATAGTAAAAAAGATAAGAAACATACTATATTATAAGACTAAATAGATAGGACATAACGAAGATCTAGAGTAGTATCCTACTTCTGACTTTAAGTATTCCCTACACAAGCTAAGAAGCTTCTATATAGTATACCCTACGTAACTAGGCCCTCTATATTACTTAGGTGATTGGATTAAGGCTTATGAGAATAGAGAGGATTCGTATAAAGAGTTAGACGATAGTACAGACGCTTCTATAAGCTTAAGGATAAGCTTCTTTTCAAAAGAGGGGGTAATGTAACAGTTCTAACCGCTACCACACCTTAGGCTAACCCCCGACTGGAACCTAGCGGATACCGTGCTTCCTGAGCCCGGCTCGGTTAGCTATAGCTTGGCACAACCTCCTATATATAAGAGCTTCCAGCTCCTAGGCTTCTGTCCTTTCTTCTCTTCTCTCTTTAGCTTAGAATCCTCGTATAGACAGTTCTATAGTGCCTAACTTACACCTGGCGTAGTCGTACATTCGTGTGCGGTCTATAAGCTGTGCGTGTCGTCATACTATCTAGCTATAGAGTAAGTAACTATTATAAGAAGGCTAATTCTTTAGAAAAGTATTAAGTTAATACTATAACTAGAAAGAAAGTAGCCTTACTTAAAAGAATTATACTATCTAATAAAGAGCTAGAAGCTCGCGAATATAGAATATAAGTAGAAAATAAGAATAACTCTATTCTTAAATAATACTATAATAGATAATCTAAATCTAAATATAATCTACCTCTATAATAAGAGGTAGAGATAGTAGAGTTATTATTAGAATTATTATTAGAGTTATTAGACTTATCTAATAAAGAATATAACTAGAATAATAAATCTTATCTAGAAGAGATATAGACTTTTATAGAATGTTTTATATATAGTAACTAATAGGTAGACCTTAATAGAAACAAATTAGACTTTTAGGCCTCTTATATAACTAGAGAACAGGATCTAGAAGTACTAGAACGATTTCGAGTTTAAAGTAATAATCTAACGAGTATTATCTTTAGAAACCTTAGAAGCGACCTAGATACTATAGAAGGAAAACTAAATATATAACCTCTCGAAGACATCTTTAAGACTATAACTATAGTATAGAGAGAAGGAGATTAACCTTTTAACTAGCTATAAGTAGGTGAATATTAGACTCTAGAAGTTATATTAGAAGATATAAATATATAGAAAAGATACTATCTAAGATCTACATTAGTATAGGAAACCGAGAGATAGTTTACTAGCGATAAACTCGACTATACTATATCTATAGAATAGTAAATAGTTTACGTAGTATCTAAAAGTAATTTAGACTAGGTAATACTCTACTCTTAGAGGAATAATTCTTAAGTAGTAGAAATAAACTAGAGGAACTATAGTTTTAAGTTCTATTTTATTAGACCTAAAATCTATACTATATTAGAAGATAGATAGTTAATAGTAACTATAAAAATTAGAGGAAAGAAACTCTAGGTTATAATTAACTTAGAAGTAATAGATAACTTTCTCTCTCTATTAGTACTTAAGAAGCTAAACGTCTCTATTAAGAAAATAGAACTATACTAGCTAGATATAGTTAATAGAATAGATGTAGTATATTAAAATAGAGTTATTAATTAGCGAATAATTCTAATAAAAATTACTATTAAAGAATACTACTTAGATATATAATTTAATATTATTAAGATTAGAAGCTAAGATGTAATACTTAGTATACTATAGATTAGAGAATATAATTCTAATATTAACTAGAAAACTTAAATAATAACTTTTAGCTAGTATAACTATAAAGGCTTATAGCTATAACTATATAGCTAGAATAAGGTTAGCGCTACCTCTTCTAACACGCTAGAACACCTTACCTAGAGTTCTCTATAGGTTAGCTAGAAAGCTAATAATAAAATATCTATATAGTATAGAGAATTCGCAGAATTATTTAAGAACCTAGAGAACTATAAGCTCTACTAGAATATTGTCTATAGGATTATAAGATTAAATTAAAAGAGAGTTATAACCTTAAGAAATAGAAAATATAGCCTTATAGTTAGACTAAGCTATAATACTTTAAAAGCTATATTATTAAAGGTTTAAAGAAAGGTTATATTTAGAGATCTAAATTATCTATTCTATTAAATATACTAGTTATTAGTAAGAAGAACGACCTAACAGGTTAAGTCTATATAAACTACTAAGAAGTAAATAATATAACGATTAAGAACACTTATCTACTACTAGAAGAATAATATCTACTAGATAGAATTAGCTCTACTAAGATATTTATAAAACTTAACTAATAGAACACTTATATCTTAATTAGAATTAAGGTAGATAATAAGTAGAAAACTACTTTTAGATTACTCTTAAGACTCTATAAGTATATAGTAATACTATTTAGGTTAGCTACCGCGCTAGTAACCTACTAGAGATAGAATAATAATATTCTAGAAGGTCTTCTAGAGGTAATAGTTATCTACTATCTAGATAATATTCTATTCTACTTAGATAAAGTAGAAGAATATAAGAGTTATATATAAGAAGTTATAAAGAGACTTACTATAGTAAAATCTTAACTTAAGTTATTAAAATATAAGTTTAGAGTAACTTATATAAAGTTTCTAGACTAGATAATCTCTTTAGAAAGAATAGAAATTAATCTAGATAAAATTAGAGATATTATTAACTAGAAATTGTGACGACACGTACGCAAGGCCTACGGTGTAGGTTGTGGAATCGTAGAAACTGTCAAATACAAGGATTCTAAGCTGAGGAGAGAAGAGAAGAAGGGACAGAAGCCCAGGAGCCAGAGGCTCTTAAATACATGAGATGCGTCTAGCGCATACTAAAGCAAGGGATCTGCTAAAGCAAGGGATCTTGCTAAAGCAAGAGATCTTCTAAAGCAAGGCACCTCTGATTAGCCGAGTTCCTCCCAGGGTCTTGTCTTAGTAGAGTAGCGGTTAGAACTGTCATAGAAATTACTAAAAAACGTTAAAGAGATTTAACGTTTCTAGAGATTTACTAACTTCTACTATTAGTTTATAGTAGACTATACTAGAATATCTAAACTAATAATAAACCTTATATATAAGAGAGTACCTTTTATTTAGAATAAGATTATAGAAATAGCTTTTTAAATTATAAAGAAACACTTTACTAAGAAACTAATTCTATATAGCTATAATCTAGAGAAATCGAGTACTATATAAATAGACTTATTAGATATAGTAATAGACGCTATATATCTCTAACTAGACAAAAATAGAAAATTAATACCTATAGTCTACTACTTAAGAATATTAGACCTAGTATAATAGAACTATACTATATTTAAGAAAGAACTACTTACTATAGTCTTTACTTTAGAGTATTAAAAATCTATCTCTAAGAAATAAAGTATTAGATAATAGTTCTTACTAATTACGCTAATCTCTAAACCTTTACTACTACTAAGAAACTTATAAGTAAGTATCTTACTAGATAGTTAGAAACTCTATTATATTATAATATTATTATCTAATATATTATAGAAATAATAAATCTAAGAGTAGACGCTCTTAGTTATAAACTAGGCTATAAAGAAGCTAGAGAATATATAAAGCTAGTAATTTTAAAAGAACTATCTAATAAGAACTTAGCTCTAATAGTTTATTAAATTATAGCTATATAGATAGTAGATCTATAGCTAGATATAATCTAGAATATATATAAAAGATAGAACTAATACTATAATAGAAAATTATAGGTTCTAAAAGAATATATAAAGTAGTTTATTAGTAAGTACTATTTAGTATCTACTTATAGATATTAAGAAATATAAAGAACTACTTAGTAAATAAAATAATACTACTTTATAGATTATCTACTAGTAATTATTAAGAAGATAATAAAGAAGTATAATATCTATATCTAGAATAAGACTTTATACTAGTTACTATATAGATAGATAGATACTACTTCTATACTATAGATACCTTAGAAATTAGTCTCTTAGAATTTTATTATTAAAGTACTAAAATCTAAGAATCTAATAATAGAAGTTAAATATAATTTTATTCTAGTTATTAGAGAAAGACTTACTAAATATATAATACTAATACTATATATAGAGTTAAGTATAGTAGAATATTTAGTATTTATATACTTAAGAGATATAATCTTAAGATATAGAATATTAAAGAAAATACTCTTAGAT